>JAOXYD010058301.1:0-13064 GCA_028565735.1 Pinacopodium congolense
CTATTTTTCCTCTAATAACTATCTACTAATTACATTATCTGCTCTTGACTTAGTCTTCTTACGAAAGTATGTCTTTAATGGTCTATCATAATGGTACAGTGATACTTGGATGGAGCGAATTAAAGTATGTACAAGTGTTGTGTACAGTTTACGAGTGATTTACTTCAATTTTGATGCTGGAGCCCACAAATGCATATAGGACATTGGAGAAATATACAATGGATTGTTCTTTTATGGTAACATCACTTAAGAAACATTATGTTGCATTTTGTTCTATTTGTATAATAATTGTACGTACGTGAAATTTAATCATGTGTTTAAGTTGGTTATGCAGATTGTGGTCAAAATTTAATTGCATATAGGAAAGAAGTTATCGCAGATTCTTAGTCAGCATTAGTGGACAAATATGCAAGACACATAATGAAGGATGTTTATCTCGGGATTAATGCATGCAAGAGTAGTTGAGTTAGTATGGGTTAATTTTAGAACCAGTTTTAAATTTAGAACTGTGATTATTCTTTTGGAAAAGGAATGTAGCCAATTTAGTTGATGAGTACATTAACACTCTGGATGTGACATGGCAGCTAATGATTTCGGTGTTGTTGGACGAGCATTAGTGGTGCTACGATATTGATTTAAAACTCAAGAAAATTAACATTTTTAACTCCTATCACATATATGCAGATAACAAGGAGCTTCTTTGCAGGTAATTGGTTAGATGAATTTCCCCAACAAAATTTACGAACTAACAAAGCATTTTTTGTTACGAATTATAATAAATGAAATGGCACATAAATACATTTCACTCTTGTTTTTGGTATAAACAGGCAAAATTCATGTATGCACTGATGGCCCACATGGGCATGTGGTCATATGTTGGAATCAATGGAAAACTTTTACACTTTGTAAGTGGGTGATTTCCCAACTCAAGAAAATAAGTAAGTAACGTTGTTGTTGCTATTTAGCTAAACACTATTTGTGTCTTTAATAAGAAAAACACCTTACAAACCATTTCTGATTGGAATTTTTGCAAGTTTGTGTTCATGACGTTATTAGAAACATAACTGGTTGTGTCTTGTGTTGACATATAGTGATAATTGTGGAGTGTACATGTGCTGTGTTTAAGAGCACTGTATGGGAAAGAGGGGAACCATACTAGACATATTGGTAAGTTGTGAACTAAAATTAGTCTAGAATCTTGTAAGTATATTCACATTAAACTTACACGATCTCGTCATCATGTGTAGATTGACCATCCTACAAAGATTCTTAAACACCTATGCAAACGAGTTATGAGCAGCCCGTGCAATGATTTATGCAAGTAGTATGATGGTTTCAAGTAAGTGCAATATTGTTTTCCATTGGGAGGAGTGATTTTGCAAATTTGGAAGAGTAGTGTAATACAAGCTCTCTAGAATGGGCATAATTGTATTTTTATGGAATTTGGGTTTTCTTGAGTTTACATGTATACTATTAACCTACACATGTTGATACCGTCACAACAAAAACATTATGTTATTATTTTTGCCATGTTAGTTAACCTGTTAACCGTTAAAGCCATTTTAACTTAACAAGGTGCATGAATTAGAATCTTGTAAGTGTTATCAGTCATGCGTTTTATTCATAGAATGTAGTTTTATTTGATGATACCCATAGCCTTAACGGCTTTATCTTGCTATTAATTATGCACTGATGTGTGGCAAATTTGTGTCATCGATCCCCACCACCATTTATAAGAACATAACTGTTCAAAATATGATCTCTTTATACATGAAATATTGATAGAGTCTATAATCATGCGTTGATTAGTTGCAAAATGAAAATGAAATATAAATAAAATTGATTTCACAGAAGCCAAATATGTGTGTCTAAAGGTTTACATGTGTCTTCAAATGTCATCACACATCTAATTATGTTATAGATAACTAGTGCGAATACCATACACCTAAATGGACATAAGAAATTAGCATATTTGTACTTTGGGATGCAAAACTATTTTATGTTTCAATCATAACCACTTTTTGTTGCATCCCGTTAACCGATGGTTGTAACAAGATTTGTTGATTGGATCGTGCCTGTTGTAAAGAGAGAGTTCACATAGAATTAGGTGTCAAAACAAAATGCCCAACAACACATGTTTGAATGTAATATAAAGGAAAAATATTATAAGTTATGCAAAAGGTACACAACACGAAAGATAAGTGTTTATTTAATTGAATTGTATTCTTCTACATCGATTCCTTATGAACTTTCCTATTCATGGTAGGATTCTTCTATTTTATGGCCTCCTATACGTCCGACGCATGGGTGGATCTAACACATTACAAGTTGTCGAATTGTTTATCGCTAACAAATTGAGTGGCTTCATATAGGTTTCTTAAAAAGATGATAATGATGTGTGCACCCTGCTTAACATGCCTTTAAATACTCGAATATAGGTTGCGACTCAGTGGCAACATAAACCATATCATAGAAGTATCTTTTCAGGGCTGTCATGCAAAGTCCAATAACACTATTAGCTTTACAGATATTTTCAACTTTTATAGTGGTATGAACTTTAACCACATCATTTCTCCATCTTCAAATTATCATATGGCTCGATATCGTTGCAATATTTTGTCAAATAATTACTTTGAACATGTGTATACAAATAACTCCCTTAAATTTAAATAGTAGGTAACTATAATCAATTAAATGTTGTTCTACAATTTGAGCTGAGTACAGTCCTATTACTTCACCCTCATTCCCAATTTCTTGAATCTCGTATATGCCAGGCCTGCAATGTAACGAGATTATAGTAAGTCGCAATACATTACACTGACCAGCTCATTCTAAACCATCCTAAATATATTAAATGTATACATTTTTTGGAACATCCTCTCTGCTTCAAATTGTGATACCAAAGGAATGTAGGTAGTTATAGATAAGTAGTTAGAATGTGTTTCTCTTTCAATTTCTTCTTTAATAACCTTCTCATACTAGTCCATAAACTGTGAAAGGCTCATCCTGGCATTAATAGAACCATCAAAAAATGCATTAATACCTTTACTTTATTAAGTAGTTGACATTTTGGCCCAGAAACTTTGCTTCATATACACGAGAATCCATTTACATCCTTGCTCGTATAGTGATTGTAACCAAACATGACTCAAGATTTGGCTCCATTTTGTTTCAAATTCTACACAACTTATGGAATCAAACACAAAAGACATACAAGATGCTTTCAATATCATATACTTAATATAAGTAGCAAACATTTTGGGAAACTTCCTGATTATGTGCCATAAGCACAACTGATATCATGTACATGGCAAGACTATCCTTTTTGTTTTTCCAATGCTTTTACACTCATATGTTATTATCCCATCCAATTCTCTAACATTCCTAAATGTTATCTAAATTTTGAATAACCAAAAAAATGTTTCTGTTGTCTCGTCCCCTAGAAGTGCACATCCAAACAGAATAGATTGGCTGTAATGGTTAACACTAACAAATTGTGCAAATAGCATTTGATATTTGTTAACAAGGTATGTTATGTTGAATGTTATCATATCATCAAACTTCATATAGGCTGTGCAGCTTCAAGCATCTACCAAAAAATATTCTTCAGACGACCGATGCCATCACAGTCCATAAAGTAATAAAATCTTTAATCTTTTTCCTTCATTCTCATAAACATTTTATAAATTGTCTCAACATCACCAACCTCCAACCGGTGCCTCCTTATCCTACCTATGAGATTCTGGCAATCTTTTCGTAAACATGGGACATTTCCATACCCACCCATCCCAAAAACAATAAAACAAATATTGGAACATGGTTTGATTCCATAAGTGTCATTGAATTCTAGTTTTCGTTGTATATTGTCCCTTAACACATGATATTTACACATAAAACATGTGTTATCAGAGATTAATACATAGTTGTTTTCATTTAAAAATTTATGGATTACCTAAGTACCATTCACTAATCGGCATGTCAAACGAGTTGTGCACCATGTCTTCCTTAATACTCATGGTCTTAATAGATTTATCCCCCGAGCTTTATAAACAGGACCATGATGACACACAAATCATCTAGATATGTAAGTTCCCATCTTGTCCTTACATCCTCCACGTATTGCCACAATAAATCCCTTTAACTTTGCATATCTTATGTACTATTCATGTACATGTTCCTAATAAGGAAACACCATTTCTTCTTATAGCACATTGCACAACAGTTCTTGGTAGGAGACATCCTCAACAATTATTTTGAAATTTAATATTGTGTTACATTTCTACAATGTAACATGATGAATGTAGAAACATCTGAAGTTATAGTTCAAAATAACTGTCTCTAATAAACGATAATAAGCATCTTTGAAATCTAAATTAATGGGTAATGAATGAGCATCCTCACTTGTTCTCTTATCTAACCAATGTATATTGTTTAATCATTTAAAGCCAATCATGTTATGACCAATATAGACGAATTAATGTTATGTCTATAATGTGCTGGAAAGTGCAGCACATAATTTTTTTAAGTTTTGAGAATGTTTGTTACCTACTAATCACGTTAGCCCCCACGCAAATAGAATTTTGGATTATATGAATGCAATGTACTTAGGAAGTATTGTCCTTGTCTCTCTTTGGAAAAATTACGGTTTGACTAGAGGTGACACCTTTTTGTCTATTCCTATTAAGAATAACTGTCTATTTCCCTTAAAACAATGTTCTGATATTGTAGAAAGCGGCTCATGAAGGAGACATCCAACTTCTAGTGTAGACTAATATATCTGAATTTGACCGAGTCAAGCTCATATATGAAACTAAAGTGATGATGATTTTGGACTCATTTGTCGCAAAAAAAATGGGCGGTAAAACTTACGAGTGTTACTCTAGCAATTAGGATGTGCCTTATGTTCTTCCATTTCCAATAATTTAACCTCAAGCCACCCGTTTCAAATTCCACATCTATTACGTTTATGGCCAATATACTATGACTTATGTTGTTCATCATTTGTTCCTGTGAATTATGTTCATGCTTTCTATTTTGGTGTTGGGTAATCTGACAAATATTAAAGAAGCAATGGTTATCCAAGGAAAAGTTTAGTTGAGTTGTGGGTTGTGATTTTTTATTGTAGATATTGTATTTTTGTATTAGTAATTGTATTTTCTTTATTGATTTCTGTGTTGTATTAGTATTTTTTCTTTATCGATTTTTGTGTCTAGAAAAACAGGAAATCAAAACTAAAAACCAAAGCTAAAGTAAACAAGTCCTTGAGTTTTCATCTAAATGAACCATCAATTCCGGTTGGAGAGGTAAATGAAATTGAGTTTCTGTCACGAGAATGAATTACTAAAGCATGAGGTGCATTATGTCACACACGAAGGGTGAATTCAAAAACATATGTTAGTTTTATGGTACATATATGGTTTTTAGTGTTCTTTATTACATCATTAAATTAATGCAAATGCGGTGTAAGAAGTGGTCATTTAGCAGATGGTGTAGGAATTGTATGCTCTTTTATCACAAGCACTCAATGGGAGAATTCGTGGTGCCATTGGAAGGCTAAAAACCCCCTAAGAAGGAATCAAAGCTTATAGTCATTAGTGAAAACGACTATGGACAAGTCAGTTTACCTATGCCAAAGTGTAGATGACATGCTGAAGAAACACCCAAGATATCGACTAGGTATAAGAAGCTCTAGTACAACATATTTAGTGACGAAGAGAAGGATGATGAGTTCTTTTAGGGGGTGCTATCTTTAGGTATTGATAAGTAAATATTAGGTATGCAGGTTATGCATGGAGGAATTGTGACCACAATGAGGTGACATGATCGTGTCCAATTCATGGTCTAATTAATGGACACTTATTTGTTTGGAAACTGATGTGTCATTTTTTGACTTGTGACTCTTGTGGTTAATCTTTTTATCGTTACACTAAACTTTGACTTTTGAGTGTGCTTATGTCAAAAACTAATGCAATGTTTTAGTCAATAGATACATGAAGTCATCTGCCATCAATGGAAATGTTTTCGTTATATTTTTGTAATCCACCTAACAAAGAAAATGGGCTTGTCTCGTTTCATGTTATCTCATATGTAAGACATTGTGCTTGATTTTAATCTCTATCCAATCTATGGGATCTGCTAGTAAGTTCCCAATCATAAACCAATCTTGGTTTGAGTGTCCTATAGAAATGCATACCAATTGCGTGCAAATAAAACGTTATGTGTTGTGATGACCAACGCAAAAAATTCTATGTTCGAGGCGATGTTTTTGTCTTATCATCTAGCAAATGATAAAAGTCAATCAATGCATGCATTAATGTTTGGAGTTGACAATAATTAATTAAGCATGGTCGCTATTCCTTACAAATTTTACAAGAATTTTCCAAATGCAATTGATTATGCACGACTAATGTATGACATTGTAGGGTATTAATGATCGAGACATATTAAGGGGATGACCACTTCTTTAAAATCTAAGACATGGAATAGGTTTTAGTTAGAGTACCATTTGAGGAAATTAGGACATGTTTAGTTGGGTTGTTAATTATAATTTTTTGTTATTTTTTCGGTTTCTGTGTTGTATTAGTATACCGTTTTTATGAATTTATGTGCTGTTTTTTTCGATTTATGTATTTAAAAAAATAGGAAACAAAAACTAAAAATAGAAACTCAACTAAACAATGGCTTAGTATTAGTTATGCAAATGTGTTTTCGTATTACAAGAAAACAAGGGTGGAGATGGTCTTATTCCTCTCCAATAATGTGCCAACTGCAATAAGCTATTTAAATGAAATAAGCAATTATTTGATGAAGGCCATTTTGTTAACTTCAATAGTTGGTAGCATAGTTTTAAATATCGTTCCATTTTGGTCCAACTGCAATAGGCTATTTAAATGAAATAAGCAATTATTTGATGAAGGCCATTTTGTTAACTTCAACAGTTGGTAGCATAGTTTTAAATACCATTTCGTTCCGGACCGAAACCAGAACGGGACGGTCAAGTTTTATTCCAAATGTAAATACCGATCAGTACCAGCTGGTACCGACCAATACCAGAAAAATATTTTGAAAAAAAATTTTTAAAAAGAAAAATTTTGTATTTTGATTTTTTTTGTTTAAAGTTAAGTTAAAAACTATACAATATAATACATTTATAGATTATTTTGTAATTTTTATAAAATTTAGAAATTAATTTATAATATTAAATAATTATCCAAAATAATACTGGTATTAACCGGTACTGATATCGTACTATTTTTTAGATAAATTCAGTATCGATACCAGTACGATATTTAATACACTGATTGATAGTTAAAGATTTCACATTGTCTTCATTTCACAATATTTTAGAATGGAGTGAGTGATTTTTACGTGATAGTGACGTATAGATTAGAAGACTATAGCCCTTGAAAAAAAAACTACGCCTAACAAGGAAAATTTGAAAGCTGTACATCTTAATCATTTTAATTATATGGAGAATTCATAATCATCTCTTCACCACTCCATTTACATTAACATAGCCTACAATCCGTTCACATTATCTTCAACTCATAATAACAGTGTTCACACTAGTTAGTTGCCAAGGATTTTGATAAAAATTCAAGGTTGAAGAAGGGGAGAAAATGAAATATATTATAATAAACTTAAGTCACCACGATGTGCTGCTTAACCTACTATACTACATTCAACAATCCTACTTAGGATTAAACCCAGAAATGAAAAATTTTAGCACATACAGGCAATACAACTTCTGTTTATACAAGTCAGACATATTTCCACACTTCATTTACCAATAGTGATTCAAAAAGGCTTTCATTACTTTGTCCAATTGACCCTTTTCTTGGTTTGATTACCATTCAGCACACTTAGGGTCATTTTCCACATACTCAAATCAACTTATCCTTGAAATGTACTCTAAGAATAGCACCCAATATCATCCAAGATGATACTATCAACACAAATAGCCTCGTGATTAGGATTCAGGTTTACTTGTGTCGTTGAAGCCAACATAACATTGGCTTCTTGCAAGCTTTGTCTGAGACTTTGAATGACTGCAACACTCCTCGGAGTGAATTAATCGTCATATAAGCAAAAATATTAACAAGAATGTGTTTTCTATCATTAGAGGTGAAAACAACATATTAAGGGCGATAAGTTATCAACAAATTTAATCTGGACTAAATAATTTATGAACTTAAACCGAAGTTCACACATAAAAAATGCCTCCCTGGATTCTAGTCAATCTGCGAAGTTCGAAGTTATGCCTGTAACCCATAATTGCAGATGTTGCGAGTTCGGTTGTAAACACTGCCCTCACTTGTGTTCACACTTTCCATGGAAATTTATGAAAGATAAAATAAAAGGTGTTAATCAACTGCATGCTTATGTTATCTTCTTCAACTTTCAAAGATGAAAATTTTAAATTCAAATTGATGGACACTTAAATCAGATTTGTTTGGAAAATGGGTAGGCCTAGAAGGAAAGTTTTGGTGTGCTATGGAAAATTTTAATGCCTTGGGCGTTTAAAAAGTAATTTGGACCTTTGAAATTGTCCTTGACACATTACATTTGATTCTAAAAAGACAGGAGGAGCATTGGAAGAAGTTTTAACATAACTGATGAAATTATGACATTAATTAACAAGTGGTCCATAGCTTCTGTTTGTTACAACATTAAATTTTTTCATTGTTCACAAAGCCAATGATGTGAGTGATGTTAGGATTTCCATCTACAGCTTTTGTTCACTACAACATTAAATTTTTTCGTTGTTCCCAAAGCCAATGATGTGAGTGATGTTAGGGTTTCCATATCATACACAATTGCAACTCCCAATACACCACCAATATTATACAGGCATCAGAATTAGTTAAGAGGACTTACACTTATGTTGGTAATTGTTGGGTTACATAGTTTGCATGATCTCTACACCAAGAAAATATTAAAGCTTTGGATTGAGGTTCCGCATTATGTCAACTACGCACACCGAACACTGCTTCTTCAATAAATGTGACTTGAAGTTGGTTATACTACAAGCCTTAATGAATTTGTGAAATGACAACTGACTAGCCAATTTGGATGGCGAGGATGTCAGATATTTAATGAACTGGAAAAGTTATATGACACATGTTCCAATGCATTAAAATCGTTTATATCTCTTAATATGTTCCATTACCCCTATCCTTTAGGGTGTAGTACTATAGGCTTGAGGGGATTTTGTTACTTCTACCATTCTCTTACCATAATGGACCCAAATTCATGTCGTTAGCCCTACACAACGCACATCTCCAGTCCACACTCGCTTTTGGATGGTTACCAAAAATGTATATTCTTGCTTGCTCTACCGTCCCACTTCAGTTTGATTCAAAGGCAATACAACAATTGGCAAATGAGACAAAGTTACTCAAAATGAAGATAAAGGTACTTGCATTTTCATTTGCATTTCAAGTTAACGTTACCATTTATTGATCATCTCAATGTTTGTAGCTATCAGTTTATAAGCAGTAAAAATCCTCCTTCCATGTCACTCCACATTAGTGGATGACACAAGAAATATTTTTCAGGCATCAAACTTATCTTTTACTTATTTTCTCCCCATTGTCGAAATGTAGAGATGTGAAATGAGGTTTTACGGAGAAAAGATCTTTAACTTAGTCCATGCACTATCAACTGACCAAAGGTTATAGGTTGAGAACATATGTTTTGACTTTTGAGAGATTATGCAAGATGCAATGGGCTATAATTAGGTCTGACCTCTGTTACTGGCTCTGTCATCGCTATAATCCTGAGGACAGCATCCTTATCATTAGAGATAACATTACAAAGGCGATAACCACAGATTTATTGGCAGAAATCATTGGAGTCCCCAACAGTATGAAGCCAGTCCCAACCACGGTGGACAATTCCAAGATTTCCAGTCTCTTGGATGAATATAAAATTCAAGATGGTAAGATTTTGACTGATTGCGTCACAGAG
Source organism: Pinacopodium congolense (assembly GCA_028565735.1). Taxonomy (NCBI): domain Eukaryota; kingdom Viridiplantae; phylum Streptophyta; class Magnoliopsida; order Malpighiales; family Erythroxylaceae; genus Pinacopodium; species Pinacopodium congolense. The sequence continues at coordinate 9,970 of JAOXYD010058301.1, forward strand.
AAAATTAGGAGCGCATATTCAAAAATAAGTTTTCGTAAAAATTTCCTACTCTATTGTCTTAGACTTTTTCTTTGTCAAGTCATAACGATGGGATAAGTACAGACTTAATGATTTTGGTAACTTATGTCCAACATTACGAGGAACTTATATCAAGAAGCAAGGTGATTTCATGATGAATATGCTACAGCAAGGGATGTTCATGAAATGGGTGGTTATGTTCTGTTTTGATGGTCATCGTTTAATTCAATATTTATTATCAATTGCTTCCATTAATCAATTGCTTGTTCCAATAATGTCTAAAAAGGCAATTGTTTGTGCTTAACGGAATTGTAGGTTTTCTATTTGGACCACCTGATACCTACTTGTGATATGAAGTGGGCAACAACGCCTTGGATTAGTGCTTGGGATAGCCGCAGTATGGACGAGTTGATAGAAAATTATATGATCAGTTGGTGCGAATGCAGCAAAATGAAGGTATGCACATCCCAACTGGGTTATTTCTAGTACGTGCACTTACACAACATCAAATCAACATATACTCTATAACATGAACAAAGACTAGAGTCTAATATAATTATCCACCTTCAAATTCAACACAAGGTAAAGAATGGGATTCCAAAATAGAAATCAGTCACAAAAAATGGGAACATCAAACTAGGTGGGGTGTTTCATAAATTTTATTACCTAGTATGTGTTTGAATGTGAAATTCCGTTACATTGATTGCACAACTAATTTTTCCATGTCATGAGTTAGGAGAAGGCAACTACACAATGGATCCATTTAAATGATGTTAGTGCAATATCCATTAATATCAAGGCAAGGGTGGTTGTTCTCGTAGGAAGAGAAGAATATAATGACTTCAAAAACAATGGAAATTTAGATGAGGGAATCCAATTGAAGGAATTTTTTCATAGGGTTTATAAAATGCAAGCATGAGCATGATTATCAGAACTGATGATAATAATATCAAACCTAATGCATGTGAAAGGAAAAGGAACGGCAATTATCCAGGAATGCGGATTAATGCAAAGAAGTCTATTTAATGTTACGATGAAACCTTGCACCAACTTGTTAGGAATGGGTGTTTGTTACCCAACAAATATCTATGCTCCAATTTAACATTTGAATCTCATACCAAAAGCAAAGAGGCTGTAGGAGTTTAAAAAATCAAAGGTTTGACACTAAAAATGTTTATGAAGACATTGGTGCGGAACATGAAACAAAATCAAAATATTATAAGCAATTGGTAAGTTCTTAACAACATTTATTTTCCTGGTTTAGTAGCCACAATTTTTCAGACATGTGATAGTTTCTTTGTTGGATAGGGACAACGATGGAGGAACATCAGCAATCCAACGTCAATTGCACAAGCCATAATAGTAGATCAATGCCAACATGTTTTGGAAGCCTCGCATCTTTATCATGCTGTCAAGCCTTCACTTTTGATCTTTTATAAAGGAATTCATTAAATGTAGGGACTGCACCTCCCATTTTGGTCTTAACTTCTCAAAAAGTGGAAGAAGATTGACAAATGGCTTGTGTGAAACCTAACCGTCACCTTAGTAAAAATACTTCGGTACCAGACTATTAATTTCAACGTTAAAGTTATCATTTGTTGAAAAAAAAAATTCTTATACTGATAATTGTTGACATGAAATGTTTTCGATAGCTAGGCAATGGTTTCTCTAAACAAAGACTCAGACCGTTAAGCCTATTGTGACAATGTATTCTAACATCATAAACTATTTAGTCGGACAAATTCGTCTAACAGAAAATGTGAGATAGGGATTAGTCACTAGATGTCTTCACTGTATAAATTATAGTCAAATTAATAATTGCTCACTCACATTAATCTTTCTTAGGTTTAATGGTTGTAGTTCATCAAAGGATTTTTCTTCGCACTCATAATAGAAAATCAGGAGACTTAGTATATGCCAAGCAACTTCATGATGGATACCATGTTTGCAATAACTCAGTAATTTGTTATGCCTTAATATTGCACTACATTTTTCATTGATGCAATCCTGGAGTTGATAACTCTCATGCCACAGGTCGATAAGTACAGGGTGCTAAAACTAAGCCATGCAGGAAGAACATCAACTGTTGACACTCTATGTCAAATTGTTGAAAAGTACTCCTTAGCAATACATAACAAAATGAATCTACAACAATATGCAACAATTGTCGAATGGGTTGTTGTGATCATAATTACATGCAAATAATTTAAGCGTCACATTGTTAGTGTTTGATTATTTAACAGGTGTTGTATTTATGTATCTTTTGTGCGTCTTATACACAATGAAGGCAAATGTGTTAAGTGAAATTAATATTGTCAATTGTCCTAGTCTATAGTTAATGTCCTAGTCTTTTGGAATTTGTTATTCGTGAAATCACTTCCCTAGTTGTTAGGTAGCAGTTCTGATTTTTCTCTTTAGTTGCTAATATTTAGCTTTCATCTGTTATATGTACTGCCTATTATATAGTTGATTTTCTCCACTTCCTCTTATCTCTTCTACTTTACTTAAAACTCTGTTATTCTTTATTGTTATAACAGTGGTATCAGAGCAAGGTTCACCCAAAAAAAAACCCCAGTTTCTGCTCACCTAAAAAAGAAAACCCAATTTCTGCTTAGAAGCAATGGCCTCTAAAAACTTTGTACAACCAACGATTCCTCGCTTTGATGGTCATTACAATCATTGGGGAATGCTAATGGAGAATTTCTTGAGATCAAAAGAATATTGGCAAGTAGTCTCTGATGGAGTACCAGAATTAATAGCAGTAATGATAGATGCACAAAAGACAGAAATCGAAGGAATGAAATTGAAGGATTTGAAGGCCAAAAATTACTTGTTTCAGGCTATTGATCGTTCAATCTTGGAGACCAACAGCGGAAGCAAAGAGGCAGTAGCTTTAAACACTCCATACAGAGTTTAAAAACCTTAAGATGAAGTCTGGTGAGTCAATTGCAATTTATTTCTCACGAGTCATGGCAATCACCAACAAGATGCGGATGTTCGGGGACAAGTCAGAGGATATCATCATAATTGAAAAGATACTCAGATCCTTGACACCAAAATTCAATTTTGTTGTCTGT
>JAOXYD010058322.1:0-13063 GCA_028565735.1 Pinacopodium congolense
TAACTTACGACGAGCTTACCACACGAAGCTGAGCATTTTGTTGTGAACAACCCCCTATTACTTAACTGTGTCATAGTAGCTCAACCGACTATTAGTCTCAATTAGAACTTCAAATCTTATATTTTTTATTTTTTGGTTTTTTATACATATATATAATTCAAAATCATAGGAGTGGATTATTTATTTAACTAATTAGGTAATTAATAATAATTTTTTCTTTTTGGGGTTAATTCTGGTTCTTTTCCTTTTTTTCTTTGAATGATAAAAGTGCCTCAAAAGAAGTTATAAAATTACTCAAGAAGTTGCATTTTATATGTGGAATATCATTGTAAGCATTAGGTATCAACCGTCCAAATTATGAAATGAATTAAAGGCATTTAGTCATTAATAGTCAAAATTAATCATATAAAATTTTAAATTGTCAAAATAATTTAATTCAAACGAAAGCATAGACAATAAAAAGGATCAAAATCGAAAAAAATTTCTGCAATTTATAGACTATCATGAAATTGATGATAAATCAAATTACTATTAAATAAAACATACTCAAGTTAATAAACAAACCAATATGATATTATCCCCCCCCCCCCCAAACACTTAAACTAAATGTTATCCTTAATGTTTGATAAAGAAAGTTAAAAGCATAATGTAGAAGAGTAAGGAAAGAAATATACTTGTTTGATATAGACTTAAAGATCTGTTGGTGAATTTATAGGAACTGAAACAATCAAAAGCAGAAAACACAAATGATAACAAAAGAAAAATATGTAATCCGAATATAACCAAGGAGACACATGACAAAATGTAGTTAAAAGATCTAAAGAAAACCTACACTACGAAAATGAAACCTATACTACGAAATTGAAACTGAAATAACTATATGAATAACCAAAGGAACTAAAAGGAAGAATCATTGGCATCCTGGGAACGTTGATAATCCTTAAAGCTCATAACTCGTATAGTTAAATCATCAACTTGATACTGAAGACCATCAAAATGACGAGACATCTTGGAAAATAAAGATGAATGAAAATTTGAAAGCTCAGATGTCAAGCGAGTCTCCATGTTTATCAAGTACTGAAGAATAGTAACCTGAGAATCATTAGAAGTAGCCGGCAGTGGTGGAACTATAGTAGCAATAGGCGAACATGGACAAGATGGAAGAATGCTCATTGTAGCCTCAGAAAAAAACCTCTCCCATATCCTTAGGTACCTCAGGTTATCTAGTATCATTAGGTGGACCCTCAAGTAATTCACCCTCCTGAAGTCAGCGCCAATGACCTCATTGATAAGTAAATCATCACAGCTTAAGCACGCCTTCATTCATCATATTCTGACGAGTATGATCGTCAGACTGTACAGAATCGAAAGGAAATCTTGCATCCCTAAATATCCTCTTCAATAAACAAGGAAAGAAAAAATTATTGTTGGGCCTCTTGATCTTCATTACATCCCTCATAGACAGAATAATGAAGCCAGATAAAGGTAACCCTGAGATAGAACCTAATCCATGCAGCATCTTATACATAAGATATACATCAACATATCACATCTCATTCAATCCACTGGCTCGAGGCACAACATTATGACTAATAAAGGCAACTATAATATGCTCCCAAGCCTCTAAAGTAGCAATATATAACCTCAAGCATTCCTAGTCAGTCCCAAAGCATCCTTAGCAGTAGTAATGGAAAAGGAGGGATTCAAAGTAACTAAATCACCATGGAAAGTATCTTTGGCCTTAACAAATACATCCCCCTCATCTGGTACTCCTAATATAACAAAAATAGAAGTACGAGTGATATGAACAGGAATACCTCTAACCGTCGAGTGAATCTCAATTGTGTCGGCCTCTTCCTTATCCTTAATGTTTGTGTAGAACTTACGAACTAAATTAGGGTAAAATGGACCCACAAGTGTGAGGACTGACTCCCATCCTAATGTCTGAAAGGCGCTAGATATGTTGAAACTAGCTTCCAAGTCTGGATGGATTGGACGCTCAATGATAAAATCATTTTGCCTATACGCCTCATACCAGTCGAAATTGTCTTGATATGTAAATCGGATAGGATCAAAAGCCACTCTCTTCCTCCTATGAGCTATTTGACTAGAAACTATTTAACAAACGCACAAATGAGTTAGAAATGTTAAGAAAAATAAAAAAAAATTCGACGAAGGTCATCAGAATATTCCCTTTGTGATCGGAATATTTTTGATTTTTCGATGATAATAATATTAAATGAAATTAGTATCCATAAAAAACTAATGAAATTTTAAATACAATGATACAAAAACCTAATCAAATGGAGGCCTAAACTGAGATAAAATTGAGAATCATGCCTTGAAATGAAGAAACATATCTAAATTAGTTCAAACTAGATTTTGAAAATTTTGTTGATTTTCAAAACAAATTGACGATAAATTATTATAGATGAGGAAAAATGTGACAAATGGATACCAAGAATGTACAATTTGGTTAAGAATTGAGGAAGTTATGAGGAATTGAAGTAAGAGGTGATTTAGGGTTTCGGAAGAGGGGTTAAAGGTTGAAGATGGTGAACAGTAAAACTGCGTCATTTTTACCTCAGATTTGTCCTTCAAAGACACCCTGTTCATTCTACAATGGCACCCTTGTAGGATGAATAACTCGTCGTTAATGCTCCAGAAATGAAGACATAAACGTTGGCTTGTTCGTCCATTAACAGTGGGCTAAAGACCACCGTTAATGGTCTTCCTACAACTTCAAATGCCCAATTTTTATTCAATTTCACCTAAAAATCCTTCCAAACTCAAGTCCTCCTAACAACATGAATTGGATTATCCATCAATTTCCTTCAGAATTTAACCTTAAAACACTCTTAAACCCAAATCAAACACACTAAACTAAGGATAGACTAAGGAAAATACACCAAACTTAATTCAATGTTTCATTAGGTTTATTTTTTAGTAGTCTACAAAAGACATGCTAATGCACGTGATATAGAATCCAAATTCTAACATGATTTTCTTTTATCTATCTTAAATCATATTTTGATTTTTGTATCCTTTATTTTGAATAGTTATCTTTTGACTCTAAAATATGTCAATTGAAACCAATGATGTTATAGCTTATTGGGAGAGGGTCTTTAAGACAACCTCCTCTACCATGTTTATTTTAAAAGAACATATTACAATCTTTTCTTTATTCAATAAATCTTCTAATTCGCTAAAATTTGCAAAGTAAAGTTCCTTTAAATAACAATTTTAGGGCTCATTTATTTTGAGTTACAATTTTGATTCAATGTTTATGTTTTTAGAAGTAGAAAATTAATGAAAAAAAATTCAGAAACTAATTAGAAAAATATAAATAAAATAAAAAAATCGATGAAACCACATAAAAACTGATGAAAATATATAAAAACAAAAATAAAAAGCAAAAACAAAAAGATGTCTCTTTTCAAAGTTTTTAGTATAAAAGTTGACCATAAAAGAATAAAGATAGGGAAATGAATTTTTATGCATCACAGCTTACTAAAGTTGTAAAAAACTAAAGTGATTTCCTAAACATAGTTTCTAAAAACAAGTATATTGAAAGCGAGTTATAAGAACCTAAATAATTTAAACAATAAGAAGGTTAACTTTTAGTCGTTTAAAAATGATTTATTAAATTGAAAATCTAAATTAAAGAATTTAAAAAGTAAGTTTAGGTAAAAGAAAATCCAACCACTTTTAAATCAATTGCAATTTCTCTATCTCTTAAGTTTTATGAATTTGACATTTATTACTTTTGAAAAAGCCAAAAACATTTGAACTTAATTGTTTTTTTCTTCAAAAAGCTTAATTGTTGTTTTTAAATTACTTTGATATGACTATGATTTCTCATATGGAAGAAGTAATGATTTAAGGTGTTCGAATTTGTTTGATTTATAATTTTATTAATTAGTGAAAATTGTTCATAATATTAATAAAATATTTATAATCATAAGTTACAAATGAAACTTTAGTTTATGATGTAAACTTAAAGGGCTTGAAACTAACACAAAACTTACTCATATTTTGTATGGTCTATTATAATATTTCATTTTTTAGGTCAAAACAAAGTCTGAATCCATGCCTTTCTTAAATTGTAACATTTGGTTCACATGTGAGAGACAACATTGAAAAATATATAGTACAAGGTTAAAGAATTTATAGAAGTTAAATATATTTTATACTACTATATTTGCAATTGACCCACATATACTCCTAAGAAAATTTTTTATATTTTAAGGACTGAACTTTAAAGAAAAATATTTACTTAATGATTAAATTTTATACCTAAATTTATTAAACAATTTAATTACAACAAATATCTCTAATGTTATGGAGTTTGAATTTTAAAATTTATTAATTTTATTTATCAAAATTGGATTTTCCATTATATTAAATAAAATATTTTCTAGACTCTCTTTATAAAAATCAAAATTTAAAAAGTGTTTGGTAAATAGTATCTATTTTTATAGCGAATTATAATATAGTTATTATCTTAAGTAGTACACGCATAGAATTAAGAAGTTACAATAAATAGTAGTTATCATAAATTTAAGTAGGTATTTTTTAAAAAAAATTAAACAATTTTTTAATAAAAATAAGCTTAAAATTAAAGATTAAGTTATATAAGAAATTGCGCAAATTATGTTTTGGTTCTCTTTCTAGGAGTAAAGATTATTTATCTGAATACAATTTCCAAAATATTAGTCCATTTGATGAAAAGGACCTAAGGAATTTTTTAACCTAATTATTATACAATTAACATTTTAGATAGTATATTAAGATAAAATTTAAATTAACACGATGTCATTTATAGTAAACCCATGGAGTGTTTTTCAAGAAAAAATGACTAAACAGTTTTAATATTTTAGATAGTATATTATCATAAAATTTAAATTAGCAGGATTAATGTCATTTATAGTAAACCCATAGAGGGGTTTCTTTTTTAAATGACTAAACAGTTTAATGGACACGTGTACACCCATGATTGGGTTATACATGTATCCTAACTGCATATGGCAATTATTATGTTTTTGAATAATTATATAAAGTGGATAATGAGAAAATATCCTGATAATTCAAAAACAAAAGATTGAGGTTAAGTCTGTCTGCAAAAAAATCTTCATAACCTGTAAAACAAAAGAAGCAACCATAAGTAATTACTTTAAGATCATACACATCTTATGAACAAGATCCTGATTAATAATCTTTGTTATTATGTCTAAATCTAACATTGGTGTCATTGCCAGGTTTATATATGCATGACTTTATCTTGTGATTATTTTGAAATAAATTCTGATAATTCTATGAATATCTAAGATTACCATAACGTTGGTTATGCTATGTTTTTGTTTAAATCATACTGCATTTATACTATACGTTAATAAGATTTTTTTTTAACTACGTGTGATTTGCTCTTGAAATTCTTTCTATCCGGGAATATTCTGTATCTACTATACACGAAGATGTTATTCTCCTGTTGATACATTATGACTGTGTTGATCTCTATGTTTTTTGTTTTTTCCATATGAAAACAATTTCTTCAGTCATGTTGCCTTTTGTTTTCTATGCTTCTCTTCTGTGTGTTTATGTGATAGCCAGATCTGACCCCAAAACTATAGCAAGTAGTTCTGATGGGGTGTGATCTGGTTACGGGATTAAGTTGCCGGAGAAGGTAGCAACCATCAGAAAAGAAAAACGAATTCAAAAAAACTAAAACAAATGAAAAAAAAACGAAATGCCAAGGAAGATGATGTGCATGCAAGGACACACGCATCATCTACAGGAAATGGCCACATTGTCTAGACTTCAAAGTCCAAAGCCTCCACATTTGTTCGGCTTCTTTAATTAGCAACAATTATTATTATAAAAAAAAGATAAGGAATAGCTTTGGGTCTTTTTTTCTGTCTGGACCTATGGTTTTATGTTGGGCTATATTTTGGGCTCAACTCCTTAAGTTTGGATTCAGGTGAAAGGGCCTCATATATTTTTTTACGTTTAGGCTTTGTAATCTAAAAGTACTTTTGGTATTACTTCTCGTTTATGTTTTTGGTTTTTGATTTTGTGTATATGTATTGATTTTTGTGTGTTTTTTTAGATTTCTATACTGTATTAATATGTTGTCTTTTCGGTTTCTATACAATTTTTATTGGTTTTTGTGTTTAGAAAAATAATAAATGAAAACTAGAAATGGAAGTGATAATAAACACAGCCTAAGTTTAACTAATAAGCTTTTGGGCTGTATTGTTGGGCTTAACTCGTTAATTACTTTAGATTTGGATCCAGAGAGATAAAGCTTAAGCCCTAGTAGTGTTTTTCAATGTTTTATGTTAACGAATAATATTATATTAGAAATTAGTTTTCTAATTTACGTAAACTAATTAGTTTAGTTAAATAAATAAATATTAGAAATTATTTTCTAATAAGAATAAAATTAGAAGTTATTTTTTCAATTAAATTACAATTATAAATTAGTTTTCTAATTCAATTAAAGTAATTTATTTAGTTAAAATAAAATTAGAAATAAGTTTCTAAAAACAATAAAATTAAAAATGAGTTTTCTAATTATATTAAAACCAATTTCTAGAAACTACTCATATTAGTTAAAATAAAATTAAGAATAAGTTTTCTGATTAAATTGAACTAATATAGTTGAAATTAGAATGTAGTTTCATTAGAAATTAGTTTCTAATTGCATCAAAATTATAAAATCACTTAGTTCAATTGTAATTTCAATTAGAAATAAGTTTATAATTCAAATTTAAAATTCTTCATGTTTTAATAAGTTTCTAATTGATTCGAAATAAATAGTATAATCTGATTTTGTTCCAATTAGAAATTGTTAATTAAATTAAACTGATTTCATTCTATAAGCAGATGTTCGTTATATGTTAGAAAAAAATAATTTGATTATTTTTGTAATTTATGGATTTTCACATATACTCTTCTAATTCCTGAAAATTTGTTTTTTAGGAAGCTGCTTATTAAAAGACGTGTTAGTAGCATATATGCGTAGTTAGTCAATATGCACTTAATACCTGGTGAAGACCTAACATAACATGTTACTTTAGTTAATAACATGATACAAGAATTATAATTTGAAGTTGTCTAAGTTATGCAGAAGTTGAAGTAAAGTACATGAATTTAGTTGCAACATTACCTCAACCTTAAGGCAAATTGTTAAGGCCCTAAAATAAGGAAATACCTAACGAAAAGACTTATAAGTCGTTAGTGATGACATTTATTAAGGAGATTCAAAGAAAAGAGTTGATTAGGACTTAGCATCCTTTAAGTCTTTCAATGAAAATAGTAAAAGCTATTGCATATCGAACTTTGTGAACCTTGTCATGCAAACTCATTAGCTCATTTCCACATAGGATTCATTACCCATAGACTTTTTGTAGGTTGTAGAGAAGAAATATACTGTAATATGTTTATAAGTGTTTTACATGAAAATTCGTCTAGAGTATGGTAATTAGAATTTTATTGTTGTATGAATGATGATTGAATACATTAGTAGACTTTCGATTTCATAAGCAATTTTGATCTAAATATTTACTCTATAAATTACGAATATGACATTAATGTACATATATTTCTTTCTTAATGTAGAAACTTAGTGTTTTAATAATGGCTACTACTTTAAAAAAACATTGTTACTGAACTCAATAGGGATGAGAAATTAAATGGCGACAATTATTAAATCTGGAATATGAAAATCTAATATATACTGAAGAGCTAGAGGCTTTAGAACTTTTGAACATAACCATGGAAGTTCCTGTAAAGGGCATTACAGCCCAATATAAGAGAGACCATGATGTATACGAGCTGTGGAAAAAGAAGAATTCTTTGACTTGCATTACATTGTTGAGTAGCATGGATAATGATATCATATATGAATTATGTAAATACGAAACTTCAAAGGATATGTGGTCCATATTGGCTTCGCGTTTTGGAGGCGCTTCAGTAACCAAAGTGAGGTCACTCATAATTAAATTTGATACTTATAAAAAGCACTCAGATGATGCAATGTAAAAACATCTTAAGCAAATGTCCAATATGGTGAGTGAATTGTTAGATGTTGGTCATGAACTTTTTGATAAACAACAAGTTTAAACTATGATTCGTTCACTGCCTTAAAGTTGAGAGCATATGAAGATGCACCTAACTCCTAATGAAAGCATCAAGAAAATGGAAGATGCAGTAAGGTATCACATATTAGAGGAAGAGCATCTTGAGGCCTCAAAGATGTCTTCTAAAGTCTATGCAGTTGCTTCTAGCTCACATGGAGCTACAAATAAGAAACATAAGCATCATGGTAGGTACAAGTGGCAAAAGAATAAGAGATTCAATCACTGTACTTAAGACTCCGAGAAAGTCAAATAGAATCAATATAGAAAGGGAAAAACATCCCTTTAAGAAGAAGAATATGAAACGAGTGAAGTGCTATAATTGTGGTGAGTTATTTTTACTCGAGATTGTATTATGCTGAAAAAGGTACAACTTTATAGTACAAACATTTGCTCCATAAATGTTTCTTGTTTTGTTTTTCTAACATAATCACATCTTTTGTAGATTGCAGACTTAGGAGTAACCAACTATGTAGCGAAGGATCGAGATTCCTTCGTTAAATTTCGTAAACTCCCACATGGCGGTCGATGGCTTTATATAGGTGAAAACTCTAAAGTTGTAGTATAAGGAATTTACACATGCAAGTTAGTTATGTGTGGTGGATGACCCCTCATCCTATATGAAGTGTTATTTTCTCAACAGATTCATAGGAATCTTTTATTTGTATTAATATTGGTTAGACTTGGTTTCAATATAAATTTCCATAGTGATGGAATTGATTTATTTCTTGTATCTATTTATTATGGTTGTGGTTTCATGTGTTATGGTTTTTTTGTACTGAACGTTTTGAATGAAAATAATAATATTCATTATTCATTATTTATATCTAATAATTCCAACAATGATGCAACCTTGTGACACGCTAGACTATGTCATGTTGGTCAAAATCGGATAAGTCGATTAACTAAAGAAGGACTTTTAGGTACTCTAAATCACATAGATCTACCTACAAATAAACATTATCTAATTGGTAAAAAGGCACAAAAGTCATTTAGAAAGGGAATACGAGCTTTATATCTTCAATATGACATCTATGATCTAATGAATATAAAGGTAACACGTCGAGCAGCATATTTCAAAACTTTTATAGATAGTTATACTCGATATGATTATGTCTACTTGATTTCTCATAATTCATAAGCATTAGAATGTTTTATAAAGTATATAAATTTAGTTGATAATCAATTAAATATAGAGATAAAAGCATTATAAATCGATCGTAAACAAGAATACTTGTCAAATAAGTTCAAGGATTTATATGATGAAAAAGGAATAGAAAGGCAATTAATAATTGCTAGAATCCCATAATAAAATGATGCCATCGAAAGAGGAAATAAGTCATTTTTAAAAATAATTAGGTCTATGATGGCATAAGAAAATTTACCAATCATCTTTTTAAGTGATAGGTTGCTAATAGTCACTTTATATACTTAATTTTGTACCCGCAAAATTAGTTACTAGTACACCATATGAGTTATGAACTAGTCAAAGACCTGATATGTTAAGTCTTAAATCTTAGGGGATGTACAGCCAATATTCATGATCTTTCGCACAAACATGGGAAATTAGACCTAAGAGGGAGAAAGAATATCTTCATTATATACTCAAAACACTCAAAAGGATATGTGTTCCTTAGTGAACAAGTTAATGAAAGAGTAACTGAATTTGAATCACGAAATGTAACATTCTTAGAGAAAGATTTTCCAAAAAAAGGTGAAATAAGCAAAGACTTATTATTGTTTGAGATTCTTGATCAGTATAATTCTATTATGAAGAATCAAAAAGTGAAACTTCAACTGAGTGGGAGCAATTTTATTACAAGATTTCCTATGATGACTAATCCGAGTGGGAGCAATCAAATCAATCATGAATCTATTTCTTATGAACTTCATGTAAGACAAAGTAATCGATGATTGATTCCCCAATGTCGTTTTAAGATTGAAGGGAAAATTAATCTGATTGTCTCATAAGAGGAAGAAAAGCCAAGGAATGTAAATAAAGCTCTTACTAGTCCTGCTAAAGAAGAATGGATGAAAGTAATGAAAGAAGAAATGACTTCTCTAAACTAGTAATGAAAGAAGAAATGACTTCTCTAAACTCCAATCAAGTATAGTACTTGGACGACCTCCTCAAAGGGTACACAAAAATTAGGAATAAGTTGGTTTTCAAAATAAAGAGAAAAGATAATGGTAGTATTGAAAGATAAAAGATACGTCTTGTAGTAAAATGATACACATAACAGTGATTATAAGAAAACATTTTCACCTGTTATGAAGTTTACTTCAATCCATCTTATTCTAACCATAGTAGCTAGATTAGATGTGAAATTACATCAAATGGATGTAAAGACTGTGATTCTCAATAGAGAAATAAAGGAAAAAATCTATATGAAACAATCTGAAGGTTTCATTAAGGCAGGTCAAGAAAATAAAGTATGCCAATTATTAAAGTTGATTTATGGTCTGAAGCAATCTTCAAGACAATGGTACATTCATTTTTATAATCTAATCATTTTATATGATTTTCAAATAATCGATGAAGTTATTGTGTATATATTAAGAGATCCAAAGATAAATTCGTGATGTTATCTTTATACTTGAATGATATATTGATTTCTTATAATGATTGTGTATTCATTAAGCAAATCAAAGGTTAGTTATCATTTGAATTTGAAATGAAAGACATGGGTGAAGCTGCATACATTCTTAGAGTTAAGATTTTAAGAGATTATTAGAAGAGATTGTTATCACTTTCTCAAGTGATGTACATTCAAAAAATTCTTGAACGATTCCATATCCAAGAATCCAAATCAATTAATAATCTTATTGCTAAAGGCAAAGGCCACAAAAAGAGAAATTGCCTAATAACGTCACAAAAATGGGATCAAATGAAGAAAGTTCCTTACTCTAGTACAATTGGAAGTCTAATGTACTCAATGATATATACAAAACTAGATATTTATTACACTGTTGGGATAGTAAGTAGATATCAATCAAATCCAGGATATGAACATTGGAAAGAAGTAAAGAAAATAATGTGATATCTAAAAGGCATAGTAGATGATGTATTATGTTATCAAGGAAACAATCTACGTATACAAAGGTATACAGATGCAGACTCGGGAGGAGATTTAGATGAAAGAAAATTTACCTCCAGATATGTACTCATCAATGAAGCAATATCATGGAAAAGTAAGAAATATTCTTGTGTTACATTGTTCATGATGGAAGTTGAATTTATGACATTCTCAACTGTAGTACAAGAGGTTGTGTAGCTTCATCATGTCTTAATACATTTGGAATTCATTAAAAGCGAAATTATTCCAGTAACCATCAACTGTGATAGCTAAGTTATAATAACTTATAAAAAAGACCCCAAGTTTCATTATAAGACAATGTATATGGAAACAAGTACAATTATGTAAAAGATATAATTGCATGAGGAGAAATGAGCATGAAATATATATTTACACGAGATATGGTGACTGGTCTAATGACAAAACCAATTTCCCAAGATGCATTCATTGGGTATGTAAACTCATTAGGGCTATGTAGATGTTGAAATGTAATGATACTTATTTCTCTTTATATGTTCATTCATTGTAATGTTATATTTGGAAATAAATGTATAGTGAAGATTATATATTGTGTATCATTTGATTCTTGAATATACATTTTTTTTCAAAAATATATTTTGAGATGAATCATAAGTATATAAGACACATTAGAGATTGGTCCTCTCACATGGGCAATTGCATCTAGTGTTGGTGAACATTAAAGATGAGGAAAGTTTAAAACTAGGTGATAGTTAAGAGTATAAAACTTAAACTATAAATGCCCCAAGAAAATTAGTGCACAGTTATTCAAGTATCACTTTATCTGCCTTAAGTTGTCAGATGTGAGTTCCAAAAAATTTTACAGTAAATGAGTGAACTCAAGTTAAACATTTATTATATTTAAACTATCATCTATATGGTATTTTTTGAATGAAAGACATTTAAGTGAAACGACGTGAGTCAATCCCATAATGTATAAATCGTATCATGTGTGCAAAACCTATCACAAAGGGATTAATGTAAAGCTCAAGATCTTAGCTTATATTGTGCGAGACCCTAGAGTTTGAAAGGAACCTTGGTATATACCTTTATGACTCTTATCTAATTCTTAATGATTAAATTTAAGGTTTGTTACTTTAGATTGTTACCAAAAGATCACCTAAGATACGATCCTATGGAACAATTTTAGGAAAGCAAATCCAATTGAATTCAAAAAAGAATTGAGAACAAAGGAAAGTAATTTATTTTTTACTCGTGTGAAAAGTATTCAAAGATAGTCATTGTCTCTTTAGTATAAAAATTAAATACAATCATGATATAATAACATAAATTAGATTAAGGAAGAGTAAAATGCGAGAGATGATCTAGGATATAGCATACTAAATCTACTCAACAGGATGGATTCATTAGTCGAAAAGTCATATATTCCTAATAGATGTATGACAATGTGCTCTCGTAATATGATGATTACATAGATTAGTGGATAAGTATGAAAATTGTAGAATTCCAATCAAGTAAACCCATCCTGTATGAGCAGGAGATAATGGACACATGTTCACCCATGATTAGGTTATACATGTATCCTAGTTGTTTATGGCAAATATCAAGTTTTTCAATAATTATATATAGTGAATAACGAGAAAATATCTCGATAATTCAAAAACAAAAGATTGAAGGTTAAGTCCATCTGCAAAGAAATCTTCGTAACCTGTGGAACCAAAGAAGCAATCTATAAGTGATTACTTTAAGATCATGTATATCTTATGAACAAGATCTCAATTTATAATCTTTTTTGTAAGTCCTATGGCACCCAAGAGGGGGGTGAATTGGGTATTAAAACTTTTTGCAAACTCAAAACTAGCAACCTAA
>JAOXYD010058343.1:0-26720 GCA_028565735.1 Pinacopodium congolense
AGGGCACCAAGAAGAAGAAGAGATAATTGACAAGCACTTTCTTGATGAGGCACTAATGATGGTAGAGCATCCTTTTCTCCCTTAGTTTTTATATTGCAAATTATTTCTCAGGTAGTATTCTTCTCCCTAATCTCTCTCATAAATGAAGGAAGCGCTTCTTATCCCAATGCTCTCAATATATTTGGGATAAACCTTTGTTATATAAAATTTGTGTTGACAATTTGATTCGCAAGTGTGTCCCTAATAATGAAATGCCTGAAATTTTGACCTATTGTCATAGTTCAGCGTATATAGGACATTATAGAGTGAACAAGATAGCTGCACGTATTTTAGAGTGTGGATTCTATTGGCTCACCTTGTTTAAGGATGCTCGAGACTTTGTGTTAAAGTGTAATAGGTGCCAAAGAGTGGGAAATATTTTTAAAAGGGATGAGATGCTACTTTCCAACATCTTGGAGGTAGAGGTATTTGATGTGTGGGGTTTAGACTTTATGGGACCTTTCCCATCTTCTTTATGTAATTCCTATATCTTGGTTTAGGTTGATTACGTTTCCAGGTCGGTTGAAGCCATAGACACTCTAACCAATGATGGAAAGTTGGTGCAAAGATTCATCAAGAAGATATTCACTAGATTTGGAAGGCTTAGAGTGATGACTAGTGATGGAGTGAGTCATCTTTGCAACAAACCTTTTGAAACTCTATTAAAAAGATACAATGTACATCATCGAGTGGCGACTCCCTATCATCCACAAATAAGTGGCCAAGTGGAAGTAGTGAACCAAGAATTGAAGAAGATTTTAGAAAAGGTTGTGAGACCTCAAGGAAAGATTGGGATTTGAAGTTAGATGATACACTTTTGGAGTATAGAATAACTTTTAAGACACCTATAGGTACTGTGCCTTATAAACTTGTGTATGGCAAGGCTTGCCATTTGCCTTTGGAGTTAAAGCATAGAGCCTATTGAGCAATTAGGGAAGTTGAACATGGATTGGAGGCTTATGGGTGAGAAAAGATTGCTACAACTTGATGAATTGGAAGAGTTCAAGTTTGATGCTTATGAAAATGCTAAATTGTATAAGGAAAGGATAAAAAGATGGCATAATGCTCACATAAAAAAGAAAGAATTCAAAAGTTGAGAGTTAGTGCTTTTGTTCAATTAAATACTTAGATTTTTTCTTGGAAAGGTCAAGTTAAGATGGAGTGGACCTTTTAAGGCCATTCAAGTGTTTAATCATTGAGCATTGGAATTGGAGGACACCAAAGGTTAAACATTCAAAGTTAATGGCAATAGGTGCAAGCTCTAACTTGGAGGAGCTCTTTCATAAGAAATGGAAGTTGTTTCTTATCTTTCTTTTAGCCTAACATAATTGCATTAAAGTTTGGTCAAGCACATGACCTTAAATGAAGCATGATTTGTGTAGTTTTTTTAGTTGTTTTAAGTGTTAGTTCTTAGCTTTTAAGTTCTTACTTCCTTTAATCTTTTCTTTTCTTTTCTTAGGTTCAATTTTAGCTTTTATGTAGATTTTATTATTTGAGGTTGAGTTTGAAATTTTGAATTGAGATTGAGGTATTTAAACACTTGATTTTTACATCTTGTAAGTGATTGGGGTATTTTCCCTATCCCTATCATTACTTAACATGATTGTGACAGAGGATTTTAAAAAACCCTTTTAACTCCCTCAAACCCTATTTTCTCTCCTCTTTTCCCTTTCTTTCTTTCTCTCACGCCCCCCTCTCTCTAAGTCCGGTGCAACCATACCTCTTTCCTCCATTTCAGCTTATATTTCTTCAAATCTAGTGAGTTTTTTATGATTTCTTCCCAAAATCTTCAAGTTTTTGTAGTTTTCTTCATGTTTCTCCTAATTTCAGTAGATTTTCTCCTCTTTGTTCTCCCATTTATTCCTCTCTCTTTATAACATGATTAAGTTGCTTCTATTTTGGCTTTTCTCACCATTTTTGTGTATTTTTGCATGTATTTGCATGTCATGCCTCCAAGAACGAAGACACTTTTCCAGAAATTCATCTGACCCATTCAAGCCGAAGTGGAGGGCTGCAATGCGAGGGATATTTCTGTAGATTTTATGGCACCCTTCCCAATTTTCTCCTAAGATGAAGGTAATAGATACAATCTTTAAAGAGTGGGACTATTCTTGCACCTTGCTATTTTAACTTTATTCTTTTAGAAGAAATAGGGCTTAAGGAGAAATTATTGAGATTGTGTGCTAAGGGTGGTTAGACTTAATTCATTTAAATGGATTATCTTATTTTCATTAAGTTAATGTTTGAGTTCTTTACCACCCTACACTTTAAATCTCAAACTTCAACTTAATTTGGCTTAAGTTAAAGGGTCAAGCTCATAAGCTAGACGAGAAAATTTTGAACCCACTGTTTGCTTTTCCTAAAGGCCATGTAGCAGATGCCCATCAAGATTTTTCCACCAACAACTATTGGCATTTTTTGACTGAGCTACCTAAATTCAAACCACAAAATGCTTCAAATGCTAATATTCTTAACCATGAACATTTGTTACTACATAAATTTATTTGCTATGCTATTTTCTCCAAGACTCAAAGTAATAAATGTTAGGTTAGGGAATAATTTTTATTATTGTTTATGGATGAAAAGGTCAAGTTGTGTATGTCCTTCTATTTTTTTAAAGCTTTGATGCAATCAGTGACTAAGAAGGACAATTATTTAGGCCTAGGGTATTTAGCCACAGCATTAGCATAACATTTCAATATTGATATTGCTGGTCTAACCCCTATTTCCTGTAAGTAATTTGAACTCTCCCATTTGCGCCACTTGGAAATACTATGGTTTAGTAACATGGAGCTTTGAGATCCTCGGACTTGCACTGCAATCAAAAATAGGATTTCTAGGAAAACTTCAATCCCTAGAGATGCCCCTTCGTATGATGACGATTCAAGGGAGGATTCGGATGAAGTGATATGGAAGAAGGTGTGTATTCTCCTAGAGGGCCAAAATAGTCAAACTCAGCAGCAGTTGGCCGTACTGAACGATCAAATTCAAATGGTGATCCAACAGTAGAGCTATCTCAAAAGGAAGCTCCACAATTCTTAGGCAATGCAAGGATTCCAAGTCCCATTACCAACACCATCGTGCCCTCCCTCTCCATAAGCTCCCTTACTCCCTCTTTTTACTTGTTTCTTTCTTTTCGTTGTTTGTTGCTTGTGAATTTGTTTGCCTTGTGTTTTTTTGTTGTTATTTGTTTCTGGTGAGCCTGTCCACACATTGAGGACAATGTGACCTTCAAGTTTAGGGAAGGAACTTTAGCTTTTTGTTTGTGTTAGCATTGGAATTTTGCATGTCATTTAGGATACATGATAGATTGTTAGTACTAGTTTTTTGTGTTTACATGTCATTTTAACTATGTTTGAACCTTTGTAATGATGTGTTGCTATGAAATTCTATCATAGTAATTAGAATGAGATTAATATGCATGCTTGAAGTTGAATTAGGTCACTTAGATAGAAGGTGAATCATGACGATTGACTTAAGTAGATGGTTGCATAAGCTTACCCAAAAATTGACATTGGAGGGCTTAGGTGATGTATAAAAACATGATAGGTCTTCAATTGAGCCTAAGTGAGAAGTTAAGCCTATATGACTCTATTTCAAATTCATTTCATTCCTTGTGTATGTTATACTCTCATAGGTGGTTACCTCTAGAACATGCTCTGAACCAATTTTAATCAACTAGATGCATGATAAATAGAAGTGATCAAGGTCATCTTTCTTTTAACCTTTAGCTTAAATGACCAACCTATGTCAATGCCCCTTGAAACCCCCTTTGAGCCTTTGATCTTTTTGTTTCTTGAAGAAAAAACCTCATTTTAAACCCATTAACCTACCCATTCATAAAGTAGAGTATTAAGTGATGCATTGCTTGAGATTTTTGGCCACATATTTTTTTGCTGAGATGAATTTAGTGATTTTGCTACTCTTTAAGCATATTTCATTTAGCCAATGTTATGTTTATTAATTCTCTATTATTGTTCAAATAAAAAAGAAAAAAATCACACAAAAAAAGAAGAGATAAAGAAGAAAAAGAAATGGAAAGAAAAGGAATAACATGTAGTAGCAATAGTAAGTGCTGACTAGTTAGTTTTATCCATTTGCATATCTCGAAAGTCATTTTGTTTCCCTTGGCATACTTGGTACTTTATGAATGCATGTGAAGTACCCTTCATACCCTTTTTGACCTACCTTAACCCTAGCCCTATTACAATCCTTAGCAAAGTTCTTTTTGATCTATTTGTGCATGTAATCACTGTGGAGAAGAATTAGTATATTTACAAGCCTTTGATAGTGTACTTTGCTATAAAGAGTTTTGAGTGAAACACTAACCTTTAAAAATTTGAGTGAAATGATTGAATTCCTTTAAGAAGATCCAGTTTTATTCTATGCTTGCCTTTGATTGATATTGTCATAAGTGGAGTTTGATTATGTATGCCGATGAAAACTAGTCTTAATGTGTATAGTAGCTTGACATTTGAGTTAGCTGAAGTTTAAAATATTGCATGCTCTTAATCCTTGTGAAGATGAATTGATAGGATGAATTGGTTGTGTTTGATTCTGCTTGAGGATAAGAAAAGGTTTAAGTGTGTGGGAAGTTGATAAGTATGCTATTAGGTTATGTTTCTAGGTTGTTTTTAGGTGTTTTAAGTGTTCCTTTATGTGTTTTAGCTTTAGTTTATTTCATCTTTTGCATTTTTTACATCTTTACCATGATCTTTGAAGTGTTTGATATTTTTATTTAACTTATTTAGCGTTTGAGGGTGGTTTTTAAGCTTGTTCTGGGGGGGAAGAGATAATGCACTTGGGTGGTCCATTTTGAAGGAAGTAGGATTTCATATTTGGACATTTTTCCGGTGAATTTTATGGCTCACCAAATGGCCCTTTGGAGCTCTGATTGTTATGAAAATTGATGGAGAGGAAGATCAAGATGTTAGGAGTCTCCAGTTCAAATTTTAAGTTAATCGAAGGTCTGGAGAAGGAGTTATGTGCAAAAGCATAGAGTGTGTTCAAGGCTGCAAGAATTAGGTCACGATCGTAACCCACATTAGACAACCATTCTTTGTCACGATCGTGGTGGGTCACGATGTGACCTACCTTTGATGACCATACTCTGTCATAATCGTAACTGGCCATGATGGTGACAACGAGACTGACTCCTGGATGAGTCAAACGTGGGATTCTAAGTATTGGGACCCTTCTTTAGACATATTTAAAGGCTTACAACCCTGGAAGCCTCCAAAATTCATTAGGGAACATCCAAAAGAGGCAAGGGAGAGGTTTTGGGTGGTACCCAAAAGAAGAAAACACAATCTTCCTTGGATTTCATCAAGACAACACAACACCCAAGTTTCCAGCTTTCTTAAATTGAAGAGAAGACCTTCAAAGATCCATCTATTTCATTTTTCTTCTTATCTTTATTACTTTTAGCATGGAAAATATGATTGTTGGTGGATTTTTTGTGAATATGAGTTGCTAAATACTTTGTAGGAGTTGTTTTTAAAATATTTTATGGAACTCTTGCTTTTTTATTCATTGCATGGATGCTTGTGATATATATTGAGCTTAAATCTTGCAATAGACTGAGAGGGTAAGTTGTGTATTTGTGTTGGGTAGTGCAACAAGAGTTGGATTCCAATAAACCTATATATATTCAGGTTTTTACAAGTACTTGAAGAGAGATCTTAGCTATTTGTTGAAAATTACCTATAAGATTGCTTAATATCTAGTTGAATGGTTAGGAAAAGTTAGTAAGGCTAGAGTTAGCATAATTAATCCTAATCTATTTACTTAGGGACAGACAATTGCACCTTGAGTGAGGGTAATTAAGCATTAGAAAATCTTGGGTGGAATAAAATTGGATCATTAAGTAAAGAGGGAAGTAAAATAGGGATATAACGACTCTTGATTTTAAGCTTTGGTTATTAAATTCCTGTACTTCAGCTCAATTGGCTGCCATTGTTATTTTAATTGATTTAATCTAATTTTTAGCTTATTATTATCTAAATTGTTCCTTAAACAAAGTAAAACCTAAGTTAAGTGGTGACTAAACTCAATCCTTGTGGGATCAATATCCGTTCTTTACTACAAGTTACAACTCGTATATTTGTCGTTTTGAGGGTAAAACTAGTACTTTGTTTTACAATCAACAATACAATTGTAATTTTATTAAATTTCAATTTAATTCAATCAAATTGGAACATCCAAAAATTTTCAATTTTACCAAGATTGCTTAAATTGAACAGTTTATTCAAATGGAGATAAAAAGCCATATGAAATCTCATTAAATAATAATAATAATGGCTAAAAAGTTAACTTTATATACATAATTCATAACCATGGTTAAGAAAATTCATAATCCATCATAAATTAAATAATATCAGCTATAATAGTAATTAAATTAAAGCATATAATTAACACTTAAGTGACTATTAATAAAAAATTTAAAATGAAATATCAAATAAATCACAATTGGATTCATAATAAGGTCAAATGTAGTAAGAGTACTTATTCCCAGCTGCCTCACCCATAATAAAGTTGAACATTATCCCCAATGTTCAAAGATGGAAGACAAACACATAAAGGGAGATTGGAACAAGAAAAATTACCCTAAAGTTGTTAAACCGTTTTGATCCTTTGGAATATAAAAGTTGAGTAGCTAAATGAAAAAAATGAAAAATAAAAGAAAAAAAGAGACAAAAAATAATAAAACCAAACATCATTAATAATAAGACAAAAGATAAATTAAAATTTGGTAAAAATAAAATATATAATCACAATCAAATTTACTTCTTCTAGGCCTTAGATCCCTAGATCTCAAGTGCTCCCAGATCTAGTCAATATGTCATTGCATGTGGTCCATTTTTCTCTTGATTCACAGAAGGAGCTTATAAATGGTACCTGTGGATGGCTCGAAGGGTGTGGAAGAAAAAAAAATAACATTGGGTGATGGATGTGAAATAAAAGGTGTTGCTTCGATGGCCTTCTCATTGGAATCCTCATTATCCTCCTCAAAAGTAGGAATAAAAGCTACAGAACTATCAAGTCTCCCATCATCTTTGAATGGGTGTATATGCATGTTACATCATTACCCTTAAATCTGGCTATACTTTCATAACCTAAGCATCAATAAAAAGTGATGGATGCACTAGGTGGATGGGTACACCTATGAAAGTAGACAAATAAGCTCAGGTAAGGGTAATAGATGTGCCTCTTATAAACCATCAAATCTCTATGTTGTCAGCTTCCTCCTTTTGTTCTATGTTTGCATAGAATTCTCTAACTGAGTTAGGGTGGTAAGGGGCCTCTAGATTAAAATTACTATCTTAATGATCAAAATTCCTTATACTTATCAAACTATCTCTATAGTAGCTACCACCATTCGCTCTATTATGTCATTACCATTGTAGCCCTCGAACCATTCAATATTACTAATAAATGTAAATTCTATGCTACAACAAGTTTAGGTAAATGCTTGTGGGAAGAGAAAGTATGGAGAAAAGAAGTGATTTTAGGTAGTGAAAATTCCTCTATTGCTATTAAAGATGAAGGTTAAAATTAGAAAAGTTAGATTGGTTATAGAAAATAGGAGGAAGGGAGGGATTTTGACAAAGAACTAGAGAATATGTTTAAAAATAAGAGGAAGGAGAGGAAGAAAAGAGAGAAATTAGGGTTCATACGTTAAATGACATTATTTATATGCAACATTAGGGCTTCAACAATGGGTTACGTGGACTCCAATGATGTCATTAAAAGGTACCATTACTGTTCTCAGCACAGGATATAATAACGGTCTTATGGCGTATAATGACATTGTTAAAGGTGCTGCTAATATAGCGCCTTACATTTTTCTACATAATTTCAACATTCCCAATTATACCTAACTTGTGGATCTTTGAAAATAAATAATTGTAAACTCTTGTTTTCTTAAATATACTAAACTTAAAACAATAAACTAAGGTAACTAATTAAAAATACGAAACAAAAGAAAACTAATTCAACAATGGGGTTGTTTCCCAACATGCACTTCTTTTACACTTTTAGTTGGAAGACCCAATTATGACCTCATGCTGGCTTCAAATCAGAAGTTCCTAATGCCGCCATTTTATGCAATTTAACCAAAAAACCATGTATATTAATCAAGGTATAAGAATTAAATTGCATTGTGTTCCTTATTATATCACCAAAATTAAGATTTCCAAACTTTTTCTTCACTTTTCTTCCCTAAAGAACCTCAAATCTCTTAGGTTTATCATATTTAGTTTTAATAAACTTTTAAAAGCCAAATTTAGAGGAAGAAGTTGTTATGTTAAAATTGTTGAATATTGCTTCCTCATTTTAGCGATTTAAAATAAATTTAACTTAACACACATCCATTTTGACTCTAACAATGGCCATGAATGATCTTCTTAAGATGATTGGTACATATTTAGCTTCCTCCATATCCATGATTAAGAAATCTATCCGGGAAATTGAATTTATCAACCTTTATAAACACATCCTCCATGATTCCCCTTAGATATGTGATTAAGTGATCACCTAATTATAATGAGAATGTAGTATGCTTGGAATCCTCTAATCCTAATGTATTAAAGATAAACATGGACATCAAATTAATACTTGCTCTAAGATCCATTAAAGCACTATTTATCTCAAAGTTACTAATTGTGCATGGGATTATAAAACTTATTTGATCCTTAAGTTTCAATCATAACTTTCTTAATAAAATTATGGAGCACTCATTCAGCTTAACATTGTTTTATTTTTAAAGCTTCCTCTTTTTAAAAGTATATCCTATAGGAACTTTACATAGGAAGCTGATTGAGTGAGTGATTCACAAGATATTGATGTATAATGTATTCAAAACTTCTAAGAACTTATTGAATTGCTTATCCAAGTGAACACTCTTTAATATTTTAGGATATGGGATCCTAAGTTTACAGGGTTACACAGTATGGTTGGAAAAAAGCCTAGGTCACTCCTTATTAGGTAAAACATCTTTTTTTTTTCTTCCTATCCATCACAGCTTCGATGATCTTCTTCTCAACTAACTCCTTGTTCTTCTCCTTAGTTGCACCTTGTAATTCCTTTCCATTTCTCAAGGTAATATCTTTAATGTAATCCATAGGATTGGATTTATGGTACTAGGTAGTCTCCCTAGTATAAAAATGTCTACTTGTTGCCAAATATTAAATATATTACTTACAAACTTCATATGAACTCTCATTTTCATATTGAACAAAAGATGAAATCTCAAATTTCATTTTAACTATGTTAGCTAGAGGGAAAATATTATCTAAAAATAATTTTAGCATTTCACCTTACGTTGCGATAGAATCAGGCTAAAGAGTGGAAATCCATGCTATATCCTTAATTAGAAGAAAAAAAAGAAATAAGAATAAATTAACCACATCCTTTAAAACTCCATTATGCTTAAACAAAGCATAAATATCTAAGAAAGTTTCTTGGTGGGTGATAGGGTCTGAAAATGTTGAGCCTCTAAACTATGAGGCCTTAACCATAACAATAATCCTGGAAGGGATCTCAAAGTTTTTCCCGTTCAACTTAGGTCTAACAATGCTAGCCAAAGGTCTATTATTGTTCCCTATAGTTAAGTCCATTATATTTAGCTCCATAT
This sequence comes from Pinacopodium congolense, assembly GCA_028565735.1. Classification (NCBI taxonomy): domain Eukaryota; kingdom Viridiplantae; phylum Streptophyta; class Magnoliopsida; order Malpighiales; family Erythroxylaceae; genus Pinacopodium; species Pinacopodium congolense. The sequence continues at coordinate 9,674 of JAOXYD010058343.1, forward strand.
GCTCTTCTAGGGTAGGCACTACTATGCTCTTTTGATGTTCCCTATCTAGTCTTTGAAGTTCTAACTAAAATTTATCTTCATCAATGGAAATAAATATGGATAATAATCAAGAAAAATCAAGCAAAGAAAAACAAAATGAAACAATTGCAATAAAATAATAAAAATAACAACTCTAGATTAATCGAAACCAATCTCTTCTTAATATTGTTGGAAAAAATCCTTAAAAATGGCACCGATAACTTATTTTCTTGATCTTTCTAAGTTAATTCAAATTAATTTTAATCTAATTTAATTCAAGGCCAATCTAAATTAAGTATAAGCATCAACAATTAATATAGTGGATTATGACTCTGTACATCATTCCTATGACACATCTATCATAACTATTACGTCACTTAGTGTATGATTATCCAAAAACACCAAATTAAATTGGTAAGTTAATAACTAGATAACTAAATTACTAACGAATACAATAAGTTAACAAGTAGAAATTAAGGTTCTCCGATCTAAATTTTTATCTAAGGATTGATGTTTAAATAGATTAACAAAGTCCAAAAATTCTCGTGTGACAAGATCTATGGTATCTTGTTTAATTCAAGCCATATATGTGATTAAGTCAATGCTTTTTTCTTTTTTAATCTTATTTTATGTTTGATTGTTCAACGTACTTAGGTTAATAAGCTTACAGATTAAGAAGTTCAAACCTACAATTTTCTTCTAGATATGAGACCCTCATAATTAACCAAATTTTGATATTTTATTGATTTAAATTATGATATTTATTAAATTTTCTAGTAATTAAAGTAGATTCCTCAAATTCTTATTTATATAAGAATTTATTTTAGATGACTAGTCCATAATAGATAATTAACCATTCAAATATGCAAAAATCTACACACAGTTAACCAATTAAAAAGAATTTAATCCATCTACTTACCTTACCTTAGTAATTAATTAATTTAGCCAGACATATTCATTAATAAATGCAAAAATTTAATCAAGAACCACACATCTATTGATAAAACAAAAAGAGTTAAGATACAAAAGAGTAAAAACTATATGTTATAATTAGATTTGTAACTATTCCAAATTGAAACTCCTATCCCAATCCCTTGATCTATTATTTGGGACCTTGGAATCCACTCCTTGATGTCTCTAATATAATGTTGAGCGAAAACATAACAAAAGAAAACTTGAGATTTTACTCTCAATCTATTTATTGCTATTGAACTCTCTTATCCTATGCTGATATACAATATGCTAGGTTTAGGGCTAATAAAGGGCTGAAAGTACTTAATTATCCTTAAAATATCTCTTAAGCCACACTTCTTGAGAATATAATGGTCCTTGAATTTAGGGAAAAATGGCACCATTCTAACCTGTCATTATCTGCTTATTTGGAAATTGATCATCATTCACAATTTCCTTGATCCACAACAGTGCCATTCATAATATACATTAATTTACTAACTTCATCTCAAAAATTAATGGTGGCTTATAGGGATATCAGTGCTGCCATTAAAGATCCAGATTGATTTAAAAAAAATCATCCATTTCTAAAAATCTTTTTTCACACCATACTCCTTATTTGAGCATGATGCTATAATTTAACAAAAAATACACATAAGTAGGGCAATTTAATATAAAGACAAGGTTGAAATCACATAAAATCATAGCCTAAAAGGTCTATAAAATATATCCCTATCAGTTATTCAACCAACTAAATTGATCGCATCAAGTAGCTATATAGATAAAAACAACATCTATAAGCTTTTAATTACTTTCCCTATTTGCTTTCATATGGATTTTCTTTATCTACTATATAGCTAAAACCTCAATCTTTGATTTTGAAATTAGTTTATACATTTAAATTCCCAATCATGTTTATGTAAATTATAGGTCCTGAATATTAGATTGTTTAATTTTAGTTTATCGAATGATCCATAAATACAACCCCAACTGTACAACAACATGTCTATACATATTCAAATTATGAATTGGTTGCTTAAATATGAAATTTAAGGATAGTGAAGAACCCTAGAAGGAGATTATATGGATGTTTGAAACATGGGGTCAACTATATCATATTGAAATTATTTTTTAGTGAAGAGTTTAGTAAAGAAAATAACTACTATTTTTTATGTTTATAAAGGAGTAAAATGTTAAGTGGTACAAAAATAATTACTCTAAAAAGAATAGATGCCATTAGTGGATTAATGAAAAAGAACATAGTAATGGTTTGCAATAGATATAAGGGAGATCAAAGTAATCTTAGTTGGATATGTGGTTTGATGATCTTATCTTAGATTATGTGTTATGCTACCATTGGAATATGTATTTGTACGAAAGAGGAATGAAGATAGATGGATTACAAACCTCTATATGTTAGATATGGATGGAAAATCTGATTAATGATTTATATAAATTGTGGTAGATGTAAAATGTATAAAAACCTTTGACTTAATTAATTACAATGAGCTTATGATTCATTTATAGAGATGGCCTATTGCAATATTAATGATGGATTTAATTATTTGGTTATTCATATCTTAGCTAGAGTGGGAAATGCTTAATGTTTGTATGTAAATAATTTTTCTAATAAAAATAAAAACACAAATTTAATCCAAATAAAAGTATTGAAAGTGTTTATATTTAACATTAAGTTTCATAAAAAATTTATCTCAAATCCAACAAATAAGGTTTCCTAGTAAGAAAGGAGATGTTATAAAGGGATTTAATCATATATTGTATAAAAAAAGAAACATTAGATAATATAATATTAAGGAATTTATATAAACAAAATAAATTGCACATTATTATGATCATAGTCTTATAACTATATTAAAGACACGAAATGGATCACCTAAGTTATACAATGTTGAACTAAAAAATTAGAAATATATGTTTTAAACTAAGGGAGGTTCCAATCTTATTTTTGACGATAAGAAAACATGATTACTACTAATGATTTGTTTTAAGGAGTAAGGTTTTAAAAACAGGTACACTTAATATTGAACTTAAAATGGGAAGTTTTGACTTGAAGACCTAAATTGAGTAAACTTGGGCAACTTAAAGATCTCTAGTTAGGTAGTTTGAACTTCTTTATAAGTTTCATTTCAAGTTTTAATAATCTTAAGGGCTTAAATTGCATTTATGTTGCTTATAATTTTTCAAAAGTGCATAAATTTTCACTAAACTTTTGTTTGAAACAACTTTTGAAATGATTTGAAACGTGTTTAAGTTGTTTACAAAGGAAAGAAATGGTTTTAGATTGTTTAAATGTTGGTTAAAATTAAGTTTGAATTAAAAAAATGTCTAAAATGAGCTTAAAATTCCATGGATCAAGAAAATGTAAGTTTATAGTTTCAAATGATAAGTCTTGACCACAAAAAATTACTTAAATGAACTTTTTAAAGCTATATATGTCAAGTTTGAGTTATTTGGATTTGTTTAAAAGTGTTTTGGTCTATTTTTTAAGGTCTGTATAGTGACTTCAATAACACCCATTGACGACGGATAACAACACTATTGTAAGGGGCTATTGTAGCCAAGCTATTTTGTCATAATAGTGCATAGCTTAGGCAGAAGTATAATGATAGGGATTAACGACAATGTTGTGAACCATTGTTATGCACATTATCTGACAAATAATGACTAGCTTTTGACAAATAACGGTAATATTTTTAAGTTTCATGTCTAGTTTGATGTTTCGATGGTGTTTTGAGCTATTAAACACTATAAATATAGGTTCTAATTGTAATGGAAAATCTTTATAAATATAGGTTCGAAGTATATTGGAACAATCTTTATGAGTTTTTAAGAAAGATTTGAACATTGAAAAGATTAATGGATTGTTCTTTGAGTTTATTATTGAGTTATTTTAGTGTGTTTCACCATTTTAAGCTAGTGAATAGTCTTTATTAGTCTTCTTTTTTCTCAATATAACAAATTTTCATTTGCTTTTTATTTACAAAGCTTTTGGAAGGTTTTTCATTAATATCATTCATCTTGATTAGCTTTAACACCTTGAGATATGGATTTTCAAGTAAAAAATATTTTAAAGTATAATTAAGATTGGTAAAGAGGGTTTTTGTTTTTTTGGGATTAGGATTAGCTTGAAAGGTTACTTTTTTACTTTTAAAAAGATTTGTACAAGGTTACTCTTCACCTTCATCAAAGAAAGATGGTGGGTCTACAAACGGTTCCTTTTTACTCAAAGAATATTTGCAAATTTATTTTGACAAATAGTGAAACATCAAACAAGATTGTTGGAGAATAGATGTAAGTAATAAAGGTTATTTTCAAACCAATATAAAAATTAATTATGTATCCTTCTTACCATGTCTCTCAATCTCTATTAATTGTGTATTTTCCTTATATTTATTTTATAAGCATTTGGCATAACCATCTTTTTAACATCTAGGTTGAATTGTGGTTTATGAATTGCACACACATATATATAATTTTATTTTAAAAAATTTAAAACATTTCACTTACCCCTTTAGTTAGGACTTATAAAATTTTCTGTAATAAATGGTTACAACAATCCAACTCTAAATGATAGACATCATTAAAGCTAAGTGGGTTTTCCTCCGAGAATAAAGATTCTCGATTTTAATATACTTCTCCTTTTAGTTGGTCCAACTACCTTTTATGTTTTTAGCCTTTCTAAAATACTACATCTTTTAACTTGATTCTTTGTTGCCTTACTCTTTATTTTGGCTTCTTGAATTAATGCCTTAAGACTATCTTAAGATGAATTAACTACTACACTTTCATGGGAAGACATAAGCACTTATCTCCTTAACAAAATGAAACATGAAAGATGGAATAATTTGGAATCAAGGAATTATTAAAGAAAACTATATAAGAAAAAATTCCATCATTGTAAATTAAAAGGAAATCATATTATGTGATCCAAGAAATGACATTGTATATGTTCGTTCACTGGTTCTTATAATTTTTCATTTTTTATAATGACAACTTCTTCTATTCTTGAAAGTACCTTTTTACCTTCAGCAAGTTATCTTATTCTCTTTTTCTTTTTTCCTTATCACTCCCTTTTTAATAGTTAAGATTTCTGATACCATAGCCATGTTATTTTACTGACACTAACCAAAATAATTTACTTGGAACTATATTTATGCATTTTAAATAATAACTAAAATAAGCCTCCTTAGTGTGGTACTCATTTTCAATAATAACACAAACTTTACAAATGGCCCTTGAATTTAATACTTAAACCACTTCATTCAATAGCTATGTTTAAGTCATGGAGATAGACATAGAAGGGGGTAATTAAGCGGTGGGTTAAGGCCAACTTACGCTTAAGTCCTAAAATGCTCTAAGCTTTATATTTTTCATTCAATTATTCATAATTGGGCATTGATAATTAAATCAAGCAATTCCAAACATAAATTGAACATTTAAACATTGAAATAGGGTTAATGCATATCAAATAACAATGAAAAACACTATAAAATGGATCCATATCAAGTAGCCTAAGCAATTGAGTTTGGTGGAGCTCTTAGCCAAGTACATTACAATGTCAGATGCTCAATTTGAAAATATTAAAAATCAAAAAATAATTTAGAGAACCTTGTGGGGTAGCTAACCAAGAATGTGTGGGAGAGATCACCAGGTAAATTTTTTAGGAACATAGAGAAAAATCTAAAGGAGCAAGTAAATGTGGTATGTATGACGGATGATAAGGAGACACCTTAAGAGGGAGAGGAAGCTAAACAAGTTAATAATAAGGAACCTAAGGAGGAAAAGGAAGTTGAAAAAGTGAAGGGGTTGAAGAAGAATGAAGAAGAAGAGAAGAAGGGAGCAATTGAGGAGTATAAGCCATAATTACCATTCCCTAAAAATCTGTACATGGCCAAGTAAGGGCTATTATAGGATCATCTCTAATTCTTCTAAAAAATTCACATCTTAATATGCTTCTTGTGCAATATCTTTTTCATAAACAACATATGTATGATAAGTTAGTGAGCTAATTCTTGGTGAAAAATAAGGAGAGTAGCTCTTCAAAGATGACTACAAATGAAGAATGTGAAACAGTGTTTGTGGGAAAGATAACATAGAAGATGAAATATTCATGGTGTTTTTTTATTTTTTGTACCATTGGTAGCATGCACTTAACTAAAACATTGGCTGATTTAGGTGTTAGGATCAATCTTATGTCACATAACATGCTTCATAAATTAGGACTAAAGATTACGAAGCCCATTAGGATGAGTATTCATCTAGAGGATAGATCTATACCCTAAGGACACAGTTAAGAGTTTTCTTATAAAAGTTAATAAATTTATATTCCATGTTGATTTTGTAATCTTTGATAAGGAGAACAAGGATGAGATACCATTGACGTTAGGCAGGCCATTTCTAATGACTTCAAAGGCTTTAATTGATGTTTTAGAAAAGAAATTAGTCATTAGAATTGGTGATGAATCTATTACCTTTTCTAACATTAAAACAATAAAGTCAATTTTAAAAGAAAAAGGAAAGTTTTCTTTTTTTAAATATTTTTAATAATGGAACTTCAATTATTATGAAGGGTAAAACCAAACATGATTTGCCAGGGTTTGATTTCATGATGTGGTTAAGCCATAAGTACAATGAAGTAGAGAATAGGTCTTCCCTTAGAATGATGGAGCTTAACAAATGGAGAAAGCAACACAAGAAGGATGCAACAAGCTATAAGGGAAAGGCTAAGAAGAAAAGACATGTTCATGGAAAGAAAGTTAATAAAGGATAAACCAAAAGAGGTTGTTGAGCTTATGCGTTAGAAAAGCTCTTCTTAGGAGGAAACTCAATGTTTATTTCATTGCTTTTTATTGCTTTTCATTTTAATTGTTAGGACTTTTTGCATTTAAGTTTGGATCTAGCATATTTAATTTTAATTCATTTGTATATGGTTTTTATGATATATTTTTTAATGTTGCATATCAACCTTGATTGCCAAATTGATCCAAATTTGAATTATTTTGTATAATTATGAATTAGAGAGGTTTTGGAATACACTTTTAATGAAAAATCACAAATTTATGAATGTTGGGAATGTGTTTCATAGCTTAGGCCACAACTATAGCCCAGGACGTGAATTTTAGGTAGAAGAGTGGCCTAGCTCATGGCTGTGACCCAAGCCATGGGAGACTCAGGTGTTTGGTTTTAAAACACTTATAAGCAAGTTTCTTTATTGTTTTCAGCCCTATCTTAACTCTCACATATTCCAACACTCCCATGACATTAAACAAATCTTTAAACTTGATTCTTATGCATCAATTCAAAGGTTTTCTATCAAATGATCAAGTTAAGTCTTCAATCTTTGATTAAACACTTTAAATTTTGGATTTATCTCAATAATTAGGGTTATATATGGCTAGCACTATCTTTATAGATTTGGTGTAATTTTCCATCACTCTTGTGATTATTTGGGGATCTAAGATGTTATAACATGTGAATAGACATTTTTTCATCATTACCCATTCACTTATGTGTTGATTTTCATGATTTTTCATATTGATATAGATGTTATGCAAAAATTAGATGCCTTATTCATGCCCAATTATGGTTTTCATTCCTTTTTTATTTATTATGATATATTGGTGTTATTGGGACTTATAAAACCACTTTTTAAGATTGGAAACTCCATAGAAAATTGTACTGAGTAAAATTTGAAAGATTTTTAAGATTTAGAGTATTAAGAAGTTGAATTGAAGTACATTGTGCTTTAATTGGTTAAGAATGACATGTGTTCTTTTACATGTGGTATGTGATTCATGAGCATCATTCCCATTATACTTAGGTGATGAATTTGGAATGCTAATGTTATAAGTTAAGATGGATGGTTGACTATTTTGAAGGTTTCATAATCCTTATATTGGATACAATTTTGAATTAAATTACATTATTTAATGCTTTAAGAGTTAATATCTATTACATGGTCATTGTATTGTGTATAAATTTGATTATATGGCTTATGACTTATAGGTGTTAGGCATGATTTTTCATTAGACATGATTTTTGTTACTTACATTTGTCTTAGTATTTTAGTGGAAATCATGCCTAGATATATGTAAATGGCAAATAGAACACAAGGATAGGAATTCTCTTCCTCCCAAAGTATTGAAAATGAGCCCTTCAGTCTTAGATTCAACATCCTTGAGACTTTAGCCAAACACTAGACACTTAAGAAGGTTTGAATTAAGCCTAACAGGTATTTGGTCTTTGAAGATTTAAAGAAATATTAGTTACCAAATGATATTCAATATTATCTAAAGGTTGGAAGATAGGAGCTCTTCATTGAGATGAAAGAGCTAGGTTATGAGATCTTGTTGTATGAGTTCCTGGCCACCTTCCAATTCTAGAAGCACTTCATGAAGTTGGAAGATAAAGATGTGGTGCAGTTATAGCTAGGTGGCAAATAATTCTTAAGGTCTTGATCGAACCTTAGTATAGCCCTAAGAGTTTTGGCTAAAGAAGAGAGATACATGTCATTAACTAGGGATGCTAAGTTAGAATTCAAGATTCCTAGGAAGGCCTCATAGTTTTGGTGCCAAATAGGAGATGGATATTTTTAGGAAGGAGTAAATAAGAGCACCAAATTCAAGAGTCCAGAGCTTGGAATTCTCTATAGCTTAGTTATATATAATATAGGGGGTCAACATGAGAGCCCCAGGGTGGTGAACTAGGATGACCTAATTCACGTATGGTTCATTATAAATGACGTGAAATCCAATGTTACTCAAGACCATTATTACAAAAATCAAAGGAAATAGACAAGAGGATCACTTAATGGATCCTCTTACATTATGAAATTGGTAATGAACTTAGAGCTTAGGTTAAGCATATTGGATTTAGAGAAAAAGATACTCATGAAGCCCTTAGACACCTAAGTTTGGATTTGGATAGGCTTAGCTACAATAGTAAGGGGGCATCTAAGGATTAATGGAGTTTAGCCTCCTCCAAATGTAGAAGAGACAAATGGGGAGATAAAAGAACGTGATAAGGATAAGGACATTGAAATTGGAACTTCTATAAGGGGCCATTTGATTAAGCTTTTGTTTGTGATTTTTTGTTGTGGATATTGTATTTTTGTATTGGGTTTTGTGTATTTTTATAAATTTTTGTGTTGTCTGTCTTGATTTCTGTTTTGTATTAGAGTGCTTTTTTTATTTCTGTGATGTTCTTTATTGATTTTTGTATTTAAAAAATCTAAAAAACCAAATCTGAAAACGAAATCAGAATCAAATGGGCCTTAAGCATAGATCCATCATTAGTTACACACTTTGATCAACTTAGTTCCTAGGTGGATGTTAGATAAGAGGAACAGTAGGCAATGCGATGTAATTTTATGCAGTTTTAATGTCAATAACCACTACCAGCTAATGACTGATGCTACATACTATGCATCATTAGATGACCATGTTTGATTTACTCTTCTTTTATTTCTTTTTTTTTTGTATTTTCCTTTTATTTTCATTTCATTATGGATGTTTTTTTTAAAACATTTGCATATGTAGGATTTCTTTTCATGTTCTTTTATTTTATTCTTGTGTTATTTTATCCATCATAGTTGAATCATTTGATAAGCATGCATTTATCGATATTATTCAAGAAATGGAAACAAGCTTTAATCTTGCTTCACTCAAAAAGCATTCAAATTAAATCAAATGGACTATGATTCCTGCTACCATGCCTTTAATTACACTTAAACTTTCAGGGGAGTAATGTTCTTTGCTAGTTACATGCTTTCATTTCTTTTAAACCCTTAAATTAAGGACAATTTCATGTAACTAGTGGTTGGGGAGGTAAAGGGAGATAAGCGTGCCATGCTATCTATTTACGTAACCCACTTAAATTGTTATAGTTTAAGGTTAATTTCTTGGATAGCTCATCTTAGAGTAATCATGATTATTTGTTAACTTTTAATTGTTATATTACAACATAATTAATAAATTTGACTTAGTAAACATTGATTAACTCTAGATTGATTTCTAACACTTATTTTTTTTCTTTTTTCAGTGATTTACAGTTGTTTTTTAACCCTTTTACTTTAGGTTTTTAAGTACATTTTATATAGATTGATATGTGAATTTGGAATAGGATATGTGGTAATTTGTTAAAAAAATGTGCCTATAAAATAAGTAAGCAACAATTTTCATTTCAATGGCTTCATACTAAAATTGTTTTTTATGTTTGTGAGTGGAGCTAATATCATTTTAGAGCATGACTTAGTTAACTAATCAGGGTGTTTATGATAAGGTCTTCACCTTTACGTCAAAAATTTAATGACATCTTAAACAAGCTAAAAGAAATATCATAGTTAAGTAATTGGGAGCCATTCATGATAAAGTGTTTTCCCTCACATCAAAACCTCACATCAAAAGACTAAGTGACCTCTAATTTAATGCTTCAAGTCTAATTTTGTTTTATTTAGTTTGGTTTTTAAAATCCTTGATTAAATTTATGTAATGATCTACATGAAATTACTGGGATACATGATATTATACATAAGGGTTACTTCTTACTAATTGTGTGATTAGATAAGGTAACATTTATTTTTTCATGATAGAGTTACGATTTATACCTTAGATGAAAAGCATTGAATTGTAATTTTCTAATCTGTTAGCTTTTGCCTCTTGATTAAGATTTTTTTAAGTGGAGTGTCTAAGTAGTTACTTAAGAATAAGCAATAGTTCATGTGCAATGATATTTTATAGTGTCTATACTTTATATCTTTTAAGCATGCTTTTGTGATTATAATCTTAGGTGTAACGGGAATTTTCATCTTAATTTTATCCATAATTGATTAATTCTTGAGTAAGATGTTGCTTATAATGATTTTAAACGGGAAGATTAGATCTAACATCAAGATATTAAAGATCAAGATTGGTATTCTAGCAAGGTTCACAAAAAGTCAAGGATTTTAAGCATCACATCGGTGAGCTTTTCAATCATTATTTATTTTATGATTTTTTGTTTATTTAAATATGCTTATCAACTTTTTTGTATGATCTAGGTGGTTATAAACCTTAATATGTAGTTTTTATTGTTCATGATATTGATTCAATGTTGAATTTCTAGATTTTATCTTAGATTTGTCTATGGGATTAATGAAATTGGTTTTAATAGTTATGCCAATGTTAGTATCAATTTTGAACATCATATATTTAGATTGACAGATCATCTATGTGAATAAATCAAACCATAGGTAACGAATCTTGCAAAGAAATCTAGAGATTGATTTACATATTGTTTTCAGATTAGGTGTAAATCTAGTCAAAACAACAAGTTTCATAGAACAAATTAATGCTTCCAATTGATATTTTGATATAAGGAGAACATCTAATTGGTTTATCAATATGGATAGGATTTTTATAACTTGAGAGTGAGCATGATTTACTTTAGGGAACCTATGATCTAAGAAATTTTGAAATTTTCATTAAATTAAAGTCAAACAATGAATATGAACATGTCTTATGGGAATTAACTATTTAGGTCCTAAATTCTTTAATTGCTTGATAAATCTAGTGAATTTTTGTTTTAATTCTTATTTAGTTATTATTTTAATATAGTTATTCAATCAATTAATTCATCACCAATTTAAATAAGTTAAATATTAAAGAGAGGAATAATACTAGTGGTTTAATGTAGTCCTCATGGGATCGACAATCTAGACTCACATTAGCTACACTATGATAAAATAGGTGCACTTTCCTATCTGCTTGGTCTTAGTATTGTTAGTTGAGATTTTGGCTCATGTTTAGGAGTATAGGCTTATAAGAGTCTGTTATCATCCCACAATTGTTATTAATGGACTACTAATGTTCTCCATCTCTCTATTATCTAATCTATTTAAACAATATGATTTATTTGATAATTAAATAAACTAATAAATAAAGAATATATAAAATATTTCCAAAGAAAAATTGCTAGATTAAGAATGCAGATGATGGAGCTAGGAACCATATGATTAATCCCCCTAAGAAATTTATGTGTTCATAGTTTTAATTTAACTTAATGTTTTATCCGGATTTGTTTAGATCATAGGATCCCTAAATTAAATTATACTCTCTCTTAAGTTATAAAATGCCATCCTCTTGGTTGATTAATTAAAAGTTCTTCTCAATTAAAACTCCAATTAGAAGGATTATTATAATCTATGGTTTCTATTATTTTAGCTAGTTTCACACCTAACCTTGAAATATTATGTAAGCCTATCTCTAGCACCCTATGCAAGATTCTTTATGTATAGATTGATCTATTCATGTAAATGATCTCTCAATCTAGATATATGAAATCAAATATGGAAGTGAATATGCATTCGCATAAATAAAAAAACCAATACATTGTACCCATAGATAAATCTAAGGTAAAAATATGGAAAGTCTATACAATGAACCAAATAAAGAACAATTAACATTATTTCTTAGGGCTATAATACCTAAATCCTAGAAGAATTTAGTTCATAAATCATTAAAATAAACAAAAATAATCATAGCAGAATAATATATTGAAAAGCTCATTCTCATGGCACTTTGATCCTTGAATCTTCTACTAATATTGATCGAACTTCCTCTTGATCTCAATTTCAGATGCTTAATTCATTGCTCATACTCAATTACCTTCAAGTTCCTATAAAAATGACTTGGAATTGACATTTGGTCTCTTGGTGGTGAATCTAGGCTTCAAAAGATCAAAAGTTTTAAAATAAAATCTAAGTTTGCACTTAAATAGGAGTTATATCCCAACTCTGATTATAGGACTTGATGGTTTGTGGGCATACCTAAGTTTTATGAGAAAATAAATTAAGAATGACAATAAATACTACCACAAAAAAAATATAGATAAGTGTACCTGTCACTATACATTATAGCGACAGTGAATCAAGATTTCAAACCTTGAGGACTGTACTATTAGTGAAGTTTCTACCTTTACTATCTAGCCTGTTTAAAATTGTTGAAAGATTGATTGATTAAGAAGAAAGTAAATAAAATAGACGAAAGTGGATCCAAAGACAACTCATACAAATTAACTGAACAATATGGAATTTAGGATTCATATTATTAATCTGCTTAAGATGTATTGCATTCATCACTTTACCTTAATTCAATAATGGATTTTGCATATTACCTTAGATCGTAGATTCCCTAAATTAAATTACAAACTTACGGTCAAGTCATGCAATTGCTATTGAATTTGATAAATTAAGTGGTTAATCACATAATCTCACTTTACCAATTGAATGCATTTGAAAGATCTGAAGAACTTATTTTTTTTATTAGACTCACATCTATTCATAACATCTTATGTAACCCCATGGCTAAGGATTCCATACAAGATGCATTACCTACGGCTAATATAATAAGATATTTCATTTGGTCCATCTAAACATTTGAAATCATATATTAGAATCAAATATTTCACGGTGACAAACAATTAAAAAACCAATCTTAATTAATATTAATAGGGAATTCAAGGAAAATATAGAAATTCACATTAAACTAAAGAAAACAATGTATATTACATCTTAGGGTTTATAATAAACCAAATCTTATAAGAAATTTAGTTTTTAAACATCCTAAGAACATTAAAAAAATTGTAAAAAGAGATGGAATAGAAAGACTCATGGGTGAAGCTCTTGTATTCCTTGAGTTATTGATGATAATTATTTCCAAAACCAATCTTGATCTTGTAGTCTTTATGTTTTTTTTATCCCACTTCTCCTTTAATCTTGTGTAAATAACCTTAGAGATGGCTTAAGATTCATTTTTTTCTCTCTTGGTAATTGCTAGGATGTGTCTAGAGGCAAACATCCTTGAAAAGATATGAAAATTAGGTTATAATGGCAAGTGGAGTTAGACATGGCCACGGGGGTGGGCCAAGTGGTATGGCTCACTCCACGGTCTTGAAGTTGTTTTTATAATTTTCACCTCCTTTTGATCTTCTCGCGATACCTCTTCCATTGTTCATCCTTTTACCATGAAATTTGGTGTGGAGCTTCCCCACTTGATGCTCTTTCTCTTTAAATTAACTCCACATGCTCGTCAATCCTATAATTGCATGAAAATCCTCATTAAAGCTCTACGAAAATTTATCAAACATAGAAATCATATAACCATCATCTCATTCATAGAATTTAACTTAATATGCATATGAATCACATGGATTTTACCTTTAAAATTAGTATAATCATTAGTAAATTGTACAAAATATGAATAATTTAGGACTTGTCAAATGCCCCTATACTTGAGTTGTTAGTTGTTCTCAAGCAACGACTTACACATTTACTCAAACAACATCGATCAAGAGTTAAAAGTTAGTAAAATAAAAATAAGAATTAATCAATATTTTTTATTTTGTTCACATATATCAATTCTTTCATAACAAAAACTTTGTGAACATATATAATCACACTGTTAGTAAATAAGTAACCCTCAATGTATGATATCAAGTATCTAAGAGATCTTATATAGATCATCATGTAAACCTGTTTAAGGATGTTATTATCAATAAAAAACACACTTAAATTTCAAATTGGAGTAAATGTTTTAGGTTTTCACCTTGTCTTTTGACATGAGGGCAAATATGTTGTCATCAATGTCCCTTAGTTACTCAACTAAGTTACCCTTTTTAGCTTGTTGACATGATGGTGGACATTTTATTATGAACACTTCTAGTTACTTAGCTAACTTACAATCACAAATCAATACTAGAACCACTGATGAACTTCTATCTTTTTATTACTATGAAGTCAATGGAGTGAATGTTTTTACTAATTTTACTAATCATATACATATTTTTCATTCATTAAAATATTGATTGTTCTAAATTCACATGATAACCTGCATTTATTAACATTAAAACTTAATATAGTACTCCAAGAGTACCTAAAACACATGCAATTCACAAAAAGAAGAAGAAAAGGAAAATTTTGTAGTGAAAATCATTTAAAAATTATTCAATGCTCAAAAAATCAACAACGTCGATTGAATTAAAATACACCTATTAACCATCAACTCCTAATTTCAAAAATTTCAAGATAAGATATCTAATTCATTCCCATTAGACTCACCATAATTTGAGAGTGTTAATATTTAATAAAACTTGCCATGTTCATCTCCCACCTCCACAACAATTAAACCAAATTGTCCTTAATTTGGAGGATCAAAACAAATGGAAAGGAATGAAGACCAACATTCCCCTAAATAATGAAGTCCACTTTTTGGGTATGAAGTTGATGGCTAGTGTATATTTCATGTGGTTGGAGCTTAGAGAAAGCTAATGATCAAAGCTTGTTATGTAAACTTACAAATCAAAACTAAAGAACAAGCTTTCCAAAAAGGTAGATCAAGATAGGATAAACAAAAACAAAAAAATTAAAAGAAAAAATAGAAAATTTAAAAGAAAAAAAGGCTAAGTGCTATGATAGAAAATACGTGGAAGAAACTAACCATGATGGAATGAAAGAAAAGGAAAATAAGAAAATAAAAGAATGAATAAGGCAAAAAGGAAAATCAAACTAAGTTTTCCTAGTTTCCTTGACTCTCAACATCAATCCTTAGCTAACAATAGTAGTGAAGGAAGATGAAACTACATATGTTGCTATAACCATGCCTGATACTGGTTTCATCTCTCTTATTAGATACTCTAGTCTTCTTCTTATCTAACCTTTTGTAGCCATTGGAATTCAACCAATCAAAAGCAGCTATTGGTGTTTTAGTGCTTGTTGAGGGTCCAGCCTCATCCTCATCCTCAACTTCCTCTTCCTTATTTATTGTTTCTAATTCTTCACTATGGTTAGGTTCTTAGGTAGGAAGTTGAGGTCGTTTGAGTGTCAGGTGTACATGTTCATTGGTGGTGAAGCTTATACTCACCCACCTCAAATAAACCAAGGGCTCCATATTAACTATCCTCCCTGAGTCTAAAGTGCTTAAGTTAAGTTCCAAGTTGATAGCCAATCTTATTACATTAGAGGCGCCACCTACTGGTCCCTTTGGGTTCTTACTTTGATTACTAAAGTAAGAAGTTAAGGCATCCATGATATTGGAAGTCTCCCTATGGAACATACCCTATATACACCACATATGAATTAAATCACATAAAATAATTTCCCCTGAACTTTTATAATGGCCTCCAATGTTACATGTAATTAAACTGTAAATCACTTTAAGCACTGAGCCTTAATCTTAGTACTTTTGGTAACACTAGTTTGAAATGGTCCACTTCCAATCTCCCTCTAAAATTGACTGGCTACTTCTAAAGTAAGAAAATCCAATTTATAGTTCTTAATTTTTTGTAAATTTTTTGGTTTAACATTTTGGATCCCCAATGCTCTATTAAACTCTAACATGACATAGAGAATTACTTCCCGCCTGACTAGAATTTTTTCACATCATTAGTCTCTCCTCCTATTAAATTCTTATTAAAATTAAAAATGGCCAAGAATTCACATAGGTGGTTCTAGTATCTTGGTTCCTTTATCTCCACAAAAACCTCCGATGAATCTTCTATAAGTAATATTTAACTGCGTCAACCAAGACTAATTTCTCTAATATTTTAAAACAAAATAGTAGATAGGCTTGTTAGGTCCTTTTAGGAGTGCATTAATTTGGTTGTGGCTTTAGGGTTGTGAAATAGGAGGGTGGTTAGTTCAATACTTGTGTTCTTAGAAGAGAAGGTTTTATCAGGATGAATTTTCTTTACTATTCCTTTCTATCTAGTCATCATTTATCCACGAAAGCTAAAGAAATTGTTAATATTGAAATCAATACCTGACTTTAACAAGGCATAAGCCATGTAAAGAAGTAAACACATCAAAATGATAAAGGAAGAATGAATAAGACTCCACACATTAGGCTCGTTATATGTCTTAACATTTAACAAACATATGGTTTATTAACCTTGGCAACATTAACCATCTATCTCAAATGATAAGAATGACATAAAAGTTATGTGTTTGCTAGTTTTAACTACATTGCAAGTATACAGATCGCAACTTATAGTATAATTGATATCGATCCCACGAGGATTGAATCTA
>JAOXYD010058344.1:0-13063 GCA_028565735.1 Pinacopodium congolense
AGTGGGAGTCCAGAGAGTCTGCATATCACAAGAAACAACAACAACAGGCTGAGAATAAGAAAAAAATCAGATCTAACCTAGTGAGAGATGCTTTTGCTCCTCTCTTAGTTTTTCTTAGATGTTTTAGGCTTTAAACACTTGTAATTTAATTTTAGATTTGTTTTTTAGTTGCTTTTTATTGGAGATTGAAGCTAAGATGTATATATGAGTTTATAAACCATCATAGGGGGTTTCTTAACTCAAATTATCACTTTATTTCTTCTATTTTCCTAATTAATCAAAGTTCATGTTCCTATGTTCATATTTTTAAATGTTCTTCGATTTTCTTGTAAGATCTTGTGGAATATAAAACTATGTTGATGTCTAGATCATGTTGAGGAGTTCAAGACTTGTCCAGTAGCTTTCTAAACCTATTTTGTAACTTCTAAACTACTTATTTCAGCTAATATTTGTAGACTTATCAAATTATCTGGCTTAAGATGTATGTTTTGTATGCTTGATGATCATGTGTGGCTAAATCGATTTTCTAGCTTCGGATTGGTGTTTTAATGTTTTAGAAGATCTTAAATACATGTAATAAGGTCTGATTTTGTTTATTAAAGGTCTTAAAATTCTGATTTTGGACTGATCACCTAAGCTTAGAGTGAAAGACAATCTAGGATCTGAGAAATCTACCTAGGTTGTTGGAAAAATCAATCAATGAATGGCCAAAATTTGATTATTTGTGAGAGTTAGATATTTGAGACTGTAAATCTAGAAATCAATTTCTTTAAATTAAAGCCCATTGACTAGATTTAAAACATAACCAAACTTTAAACTAAGTTTAATGGAGAAAAGGCATAAGTCTTAACCATAGCTTTGTCTTGAATTTGTAAAGAAACTCTAATCTACCTTTGAATTTGTTTTAAACTCAATTAATTCATTAATCACTTATCCAGAGCTAGATTCCACAAATTAATCATTTTTAGTAATTTTATAAATCATTTTATAAATCAAAATTACAAGTTTTAAAGCAAAATTATGTTAGTTTTGTAATTTTATCTTTTCATCTTTTTAAACAGTTAAATTAGAATTTCCTAGATGATTGTAATCTAATTAATATGTAATTAACTTAATATCTTTTTGGTTTTCAAAGTAAAATCGGTTTAAAGAACTCCCATTTTTATTCAATTCAACCAACGACCAACAATAAGGTATCTTCAAGAACTTAAAAAGAGGGAATAACCAACATTATTGAATGAAGAAAGTTAAAATTTTAAGAAATAAATTTGGTGATTATCATAAAAGGAGGTACATCATTGAACTTAAAATGTATAAGTCTTTAATTTGATATTTTGAATGCTTGTTGGTTCCATTATTGATCAAATAACTATTTGTATGAAAAATAAAAAAAAAATTAGTCTTTAATTTCTTTTTCCAGACTGTGCATATAAGTTCGATCAATTAAACTAAGCGCATTGGTCGACGTAAGGTATATCAGTCGACCGATATAGGTAAGACAGTCGACCAATGCCTCAATAAATCAGGTTTTAATTTTTAAAAGTTCTCGTTATGTCTCTAATTTTTCTTTTATTTGTTATCTTCCGTAGCCCACTTCTTCTCCTAACTTGTGAGTGCTTCATCCTTTTTTTGTTTTAATCCTATTTTAAATGTTGTTTTCATATCTTGAAAAGGTAAAGATTACTTTAGATTGGTTTTTATATTTCATGATTAATGAAATTAATTAAATGTTTGTAATTCTAAGCATATTTTTACATTAAGAATTATGATTAGAAATGCATAAATATGATTTTTAAGTTTCTTGATTTTATTGAGTATGTTTTAAATGGCTAAAGATCTTCTTATGAATGACATTCCTACATAATTAGGTTTTGCATGTTTAGGAAAATTATGAGTTGATAAACATGTTTATGTTAAGTGCTTCTTGGATGTTCAGATACTTTATAGATTCCATAAATTGTTTCGTAAGCATGAAGTTTTTTTTTCTTTGGTACTTTCAATCATGATTCTTGACATGTTTTGATCTCTGTCATGTATTTTAAATTTTGCACTTACATATTTTTAAGAGAAATTTCTTTCATTAAGGGGGAGTTTATAAGATAAAAGATTTTTTATTACAAAATTGATTACTAAGGTTTGATTTCTTTTATAAATTTCCTCTATGCATTAGTTTATGAAAAATATTTGCAAAGTCAAGGATTTATGAAAAAAGGTTTGGAAGTTCCATAATGCATTAGAAGTCGTTGAAATTAGACATTAAGCATTTTAACAATATTAAAATCCCCTAGAGCCTGGTTTCAAAATTCATTTCGACGTTTGGAAATTTTTAATGATGGCTTTTGAGCTTTTTAAATGGGATTTTAAATCACTAAAGATGGCTAATACTTTTAATATTTGAACGCTTTGGTATTGGAAACTTATGCATACACTTAGGGGGAGCATGACATTTGAGTTGCATATTTGATTTTCAAATCTTCAAAAGTTGAATTTTGATAAATTCATGATATTAGTTTTCAAAATGGGGGGAGTAATGCATTTTTTAAAACATTTTGTATGAAAATGGAGTTTCATATGTTGATTTTGATTTTTTTTTAAAATGTAGCAATTGTTTATCCATTTCATATGCTTACTTCTTGATTATTTGACATGTCAATGCATAATTGTGTTTATGGTTCAATGGTGTTTGTGTTCATGGATTTGAAATATGATATGATTCTCATCATGATGTGTTTTAATGATGTTGTGTTGACTTTTGATTTTGGTTATATATAAAGGGGAGTATCCCTTGCAAAAAGAAAAGTGACTCTTATTATGATAATCTGTGCTATATATTTGTTTTGAGCATCATTAACAACTGGTATTATGATACTTGTCTTATTTTAATCATTTAGTATCAATTATCGGTCTGCATTTTTTTATTGTAGTTAGTGTCAACAAGTTAGTTTTTCATCAATTGGTATCAACTATTGTTGGAGGTCGATGATTTTGTTAACAAATGATATCTTGTTTTGAAAAATGGGTTTCGTTAAGCACAAAATTAATAATTGGTTTAAAGTTTTGTTTTCTAACAAATGGTATCATATTTTTTTAATAATTGGTATAGACGTATCTCACTTGTTGGAATCAAGTATGTATTTTTGAGTAATTAGTCGCTTTTTAACAATAATTAGTATCATGTTTGGCACTTTTTGAAATAAAATACGGCTAGCGTTGTCCTTCTTTTGAATATTTGTGACATAATATTTTGCATTTATCGTGGTTTGCTCTATTAAAGGGGAGCATTTGAAAGAAAATGTCTTTCAAGAGTTTACTTGTGATGTGTTTGGCATACTTTTGAAACTTAATTTGAAATCTTTGCTTCAAAAATATGTGTATCCCGTGTGTATGTTTCGAGCTTATATTTTTTATGTTTGTTTGTGACTTGTTTTGTATTAGTATTCAGAGTTTATAGCTTTTTGTAATTCGATGTATATCTTTTTTATGATTACAAAAGGGGGAGAATGACAGGTGTGATATTAGAATATTTATGTATGATATTTGCATGTATGTATGGATTGGTGGTTGCATGTATGGTTGTTGTGTGTGTCTAATATCACATGATTTTTTCATCATAAAAAAGGAGGATATTTTTTAACCAAGTTTTGGTTCCACCTTTGTTTTGATTATGACAAAGTATTTTTACTAATGTGTTTATAGACCTTTTTATGCTTGTAAGATAGGTTTGATGCAAACAAGTTATAAAGGTTTTGGTGAAGACTTGAAGTGCATATATGTTGAGCCCTGATGGTAATAGAAGTTTATAAAGTTTATGAAGTATGTTGGAGATATATGAAGACCCAAGCTAATGAGAAAGAGAAGCGTTGAAGTTAATCTTGAAGATGAAAGATGAAAGATAAAAGATCAAGTTCAAGAGTAGAATTTGATAAGTTGCTATGAGTGAATATTTATATAAGTGTTCTCTTTAGTCATACCATATGTTGAAAGGGCTTAATCATGCATATGCATTCATATTTAATATTTTCATAAAGGATCCATAGTCAAGAGGTGTTGTTTGTGTTTGATGAGTATGAAAATCCTCTTGATGTTTGGTTAAATGAATGTAAGGTATTACATGAGTATATGTGTTAAATGAATTGAATAAATGATGAATGGATGAATAAATTGGTATGATTAATGATTTGATAAAATGGACTTAAGTCTTGAATTGTATGAATTGGAGTTGTATGGATTCAAGTTGATTTGGAGTTGTATGGATTCAAGTTGATTTGGTTATGCATGAGATTATATAAATAAAATTGATTAGATTAAATTATTAAGGAAACTTGTGTAAAATGTGTTAAATTGAATTTGGTATTAGTTAGCTTGTGTTAATATATGTTGAATTGGGTTAAGACAAAGTTCAGATGGATTTAGAATTGTATGGGAAAAGGTAGGCTGACCTGGATGAACTCGATCAACTAAACATGTGAAGGTTGAAGATCAATAAATCGAACGCTTAAAAGTTGAAATTTGATCAACAGAATAAAAAGACCGATCGACTGAACAAGTGAACGTTGAAGGCCGTTGGCAAATGAAATTTGGACAACGGCTAGTTTTGTAATGGTAAAATGTATTAATGAATATGAACTTTGAGCAACGGCTATTTGGCTTAGGAATGGATATAAATAGATGTATTATGTGTATTTTTACATAAGAAGAAGTGTTAGAAGCTCATATACAAGTATTTTGGAGTGTTACGTGTTTAATAAAGTTGTTTATTCATTATTATATTAGTTTGAGCCCCTAAAAACTTTGGTAAAGTAAAGAGAGTGACATTTTTGTGAAAGTGTTTGTATGTGGGGTTGGGAAATTAAGAGTAAATTCTTGTAAGGGTTATTCTGGAGCCTTGAAAAAGAAGAGTGCTGCAAAAATCTCAACAATAGTGTTGGGGACTAAAGGTAAGAGCAAGTGGATAGCTTCAAACTAGAATAAGTTCTGAAGTGTCCTTCTTCCCTCTCTCTTTACTTTTATGCACTTATTTTAGTTGTCTATTCTATTATTATTCTTTAATTCGATAAACTATAATTATTATTTAGCTTTTGCGGTTAATCGGTAAAAGTTTAGATTTTTTATTTAGAAGAAATTTTTATCCGCCTAATTTATCCCCCTAGTTGGAAGCGTTATCCTTAGACCTTGAAAAATGATTGTACTACTAACATTGTATTTGTTTTTATTGTAGTAGTGCAAAACTCAATAGTCGTGTTTGAGGCTAGACGTAAGGGCAAGTGGATAGCTTCGAACTAGAATAAAACGTCAAGTGTCCTTCTTCCCTCTCTCTTTACTTTTATACACTTATTTTAATTTTCTATTTTATTTTTATTCTTTAATTCAATAAACTATAATTGTTTTTTAGCTTCTTCGATTAAATTAGTAAAAGATTAGGTTATTTTTTAGAAGAAATTTTTATCGCCTAATTCATCCCCCCCCCCTTAGGTTACATATAGGGCTAACATATCTTGTACAAGTTTACATATGAAAAGCCATGGTAAAGTTGTCAAATATGGATGTTAATTTTTCAAGAACATATTATAATCAAGAACATATTATAATATGGATGGTAAAGTGATTAATGGCCAATTTTGGAATGGTTTGAAGGGTCCATCAATTAACAATTATCTCCACACACTTTAGGACTAAAATTTTTATTCTTAAGAACACAAGTTTCAAAAATAAACTAGGGAAAATGATATTTTCCCTAATGAGTGTACATATTAGGTATAAGTTGATCTAAATGATATTATCCCTAATGAGTTTATAGATTAGCTGTAATTTGATCTAATAGTCCTCCCATTATCTGTAAGCCTATTTTTTTAGCCCAAATAAAAGGTCCAATTATATGAGAAGGATGGATTAACTTAAGATAATTTTAACCATATGAGGACATAGAGTCTTAATTAAATACTAAATAAGCTAACTAGTAGAGGGTGGGTTCAACTCTACCGAAGAAAGCTAGAGTCCAAATGTGCATAAAAAAGGACTACTTATAAAAGGAAAATACCCGAAGATCAAAATATACATCCTTAAAATTTTCTAACTTAAGTGTTAGAGTATATCTTCCAAAAACACTCCCAACTTATTAGCAGTTGCCATCTTGGCTTGTCAAAGACATGTTAGGACTATAAATTTTATCTTAAATTAAGCAATGTTATGGTTATGCAAAGCTAAAATGTTTAGTTGCATTTAAAGAATAAGTAATCTATAGTCTAACATAACTTCTCAATTAACAAAGATTTGGGCATAAGAGGCTTACACTAAACTTTTCATGCATTATAATTCAACAGTAGTTTCATAATTCCTTATCCTTTCGAGGAATATGAATGAAAATGCTTTGAGAAGAACTCCATAAGATTTTAATCTCCACCAAGAGACTAGAAATTAGACAAGAATTTTAAAAAATAAAATAATAAATATTTGAAAATTACAAATACAATTTAAAGATCTTTGAAACTTCTAAATTTTATTTTTATCATACATTCTTTTTCTATATTATATAGGTTAATTAATTTAGATATTTATATTAATCCCTTTAATTTTTATGTGTTGCTTAACATGGATTGATATGTTTAACATTAGCTTAAATTTTCTCTTTTTTTAATGCACTTTAATAATTCTCCTTGGTGGTGTGGAACAAAGTTATACATTTTAATATGTAATAAGCTCACAGATTTGTTAGTTTATACCTTTATAACCAATCAGTCGGTTTTAATTTTATGCATAGCATTATACATTTATTCAATAAAGTAATTCTTTATCTTTATTTATGCTTTTAAGTTTTTATTTAATGCTAAATATAAAATGCATTAAATAATTATTATGTAATAAAAATTATGATGAGATCATAATTGATTTAGAATCACTTTTATATTAGGATTAAATCATTCCTAGTTGTACTTTCATCAAAGCGAGATAATGATGAAACAATAAGATAAGAATAGGTTATGCTTCTTTCTTATGAAGAAATTAATTTCTTGATCCTAATGGCACCCAATCCTAGTTATAGTTTCATCAAAGCAGGATAATGATGAAACAATAAGATAAGAATAGTTTATGCTTCTTTCTTATTAAGAAATTAATTTATTGATACTAATGGCACCCAAAAGGAGGGGTGAATCAGGTGTTATTGTATTATGCTAAGGTTTTTTTCTACTTTAAAAATTCACCTTAATTAGATTATAATATGATGATGATGATGATGATGCCTATATATGTCAATATCAAACACACTAATATATATGAAATAAAAGAGTGTGGGAAGAGAATATGCAACCGGTTTACAGTGGTTCAACTATCGGACCTTACCTACATATACTATTCATATTTCTCTTAGTAATTCACTCTAATCTTCCCTCTAACAGGTGAAGAAGAATGATAGGAGTCAAATTGATTGTGTTTTTAGTAGATAGTTGTTATGTATTTACCCCTAATTTTATGTTTACATGTTTAATTTTGTATTATAATTATTAATTTTGCAGGACGTAAAGATTAAGTGGAGAATTATGTAAAAATATGGCAATTAGGGCCATTTTCCAAAAGCTCTATATGGGTTTGGAGAAACTCACTTATAATTCCTAAGAGCCATTGTATAAGTATCAAGCTACAGGAACTATATGACGAATACTAACTCGCCGTATAACTTGAAGCCAATTTGCTATATATAGTGTAGCTAGATATATCCCCACTAAATCTCCAATATTGCAACTAAGGAATGCTTCCAATTAATTCCTTTTCCTACTACGAACTAAGTGGGAGATGTAGAAGCTACAGAAAAGGTGAAAAACACAGGAGACACGTGATAATAAGGGAGAGATCAAATATGAAGCCTCACAGTTTTTTCTCTATCTTCTCTCTAGAGAGTTCTTAGTGTTCTTAGGCTTAAAACACTTGTAATTTGATTCTGAGTTGTTTTCTACTCTGCCAAACATTGGAGGTTTATGTTAAGACATTTATCTGAGCCTAGAAATCATCTAAGGGGTTTCTCTAACTCATATTATTTATGTTGTGATCATGTTTTCATGATTAATCAAGAAGTTGTGTTTAAGCTTACATCTTTTTATGTTCTTTAATTTTCATGAACGTTTATTGATAATTTAGAGCTTTGCTGGAGTTCAGATCAAGTTAAAGAAGTTTTGGATCATCTAAGGTCTATTCTTGGATGTTGGTAAAATCTAAAACTCATTATTTAGCTCTTATATTAAGATTAATAAAATTATGTTGCTTAAGATGATTGTTTTGCTTACTTTGATGATCATGTGTTGCTAATCTAATTTCCAGCTAAGGATTAGTATGTAAATGAATTAAGTGAGCTTTTATTGATGTTTAAGGGGTTGAATTTTTTTATTGAAGGGTTGAAACATCTGATTTTTAAGCTAGCCACTTAAGAAAAAATTAAAAGACGATATAAGACTTGAGAAATCAACTTAGGTTGTTGGAAAAATCAATAACTGCTACAAATTAATCATTGCATGACTAAACCTGGATTATTTATGAGAGTTTAATTTCTGAGATTAAAGTTCCAAAAGTTAAGTTCTTGATCTTAAAGCTTATTAACTTAATTTGATGCATGACCAAACTTCAAATTAGGATTAATAGAGAAAAAACATAGTCGTAAACATAGCTTTACCTTAAATTTGTGAAGATACTCTAAATCAACTCCTAAAAATGTTAATTGCTCAATTAATTCATGGAAAACCTAATTCGTAGCCAATTTCCACAATTTGTTCATTTTTTAAAACAAATTAGAAGTTATTTTACATTGTTTGAAACAAGTTAAGTTAATTTAGTATTGTCCGAATTTTTAAGTAATCATTTGGAATTTTCTAGACAATTGTAAGCTAGTTAATCTAATAATTACAAAGTTTCCCTGTAGGACTAACACTTGGAGTCTTAAAATCACATTATATTACTTGTTCAATAGGTGCATTTGCCTACTTGTTGGTTAATTTCAAAGTAAAAAATTGTTCAAAAACTTAAGTCACATAACCAGCCACAACAAGGAACCCTTATACACTTTACTTTTAAGGTAAGAAGTAACCTTTATAATTTTCCTTTAATAGGTAAAGATTAACCCTTATAAATCATCCAAGTATGAAGCCGTCATATGATTGCAAACATTTGAAAGTATCTTGCTCATAATAATGCCCTAGGGCTCATAAAAAACTCATAAGAAACCCAGTGGGATAAATATGTTTTTAAACTCTTTAATGCCCTAAACTTTTTTAAATCCATCAAAAACTCTTTAGCAACCATGAAAACATGTATTTATAGCCTTACTGGCCTTAAAATGCCACTAATAACTCAAAATAGTCATTACATGATGCATAATCTAACAAAAATAAATTACTACTCTTAACACAAATAACTTAATAATGATGAGTAGGGTCATATCCTTAGAGATTGGATAGATTTATCACTTTTTTAAATCAAAAGAAGAAATATAAAGGCAATGGGGCTTAAAATTGAAACTAAAATTATTTAAAGTAAACTGATAAGTGAATAAAATAACTGAAGATCAATAATAAGCAGGTAATTAGCCAAAGTTATGATTTCAGTTAATTTCGTTTGATATAATCATTGACATAATGATATGGTTCTTTAATTCTTGAGTAAATTAGTTATGATCATCAACAAACTCTAACAACCTATCCTTCCTTACTTCAACGATAACCAAGACAAGTTCTTTGATTATTTCCCTTACCAATGAAAAACTCTAGACAATTTCTTAGGACATAATTTATTATTAGCACTAAGAACTAGAAAGACTACCAATTCCAGCCAAAAAACACACATACTTGATTTATTTAGACTAGATGATATATTCCCATAATATTAATCAAAAACCCTTTTCATAATCAATTACGTTATTTTACTGCAAATATTAGAATCTTTAAAAAATTACAGATTTAAAGTTCTAATTAGATGTATGATATTTAATAATTAAATGATAGGCTGTTTTACACAATAAATCAAGACAATAATATTATTCAACTCAGGAAATATATGAATACTTAAGAATGCAAAGAACAATGTAATCAATTAAGTTTGACAATTTCAAAAAACATACTTAAATTATTCTCTATCTAAAAAGAAATAAATTAGCTACTCATAATAGAAAGAAACAAATAAAGAAGGTGAACAAAAATTAGTGTTACTTACTAACCAAGGTTAAATACAATAACTTGAATACATTTTATTGTTTTTCTCCCTTCTCCTATCCTTCTCACTTTAATCTCCTCTTAAGAGTGTATAAGGTAGCTCTAGATCTCTGTTATGTCATATATGTGACAATTCTTACATATTTTTTTAACTCGAACAATATATATTAGGTAATATTGTCATTTTTAGTCCAAAAAGCCCCTAATGTCTTGGATTTTCTTGTAGTAAATTTATGCTTATATTCTCGGAAAAATGGGATCATTAATAAGGGTTGTTTAGATTCTATCACTATGACAAAAAGAACTTTAGACAATAAGTAAAAGCACTGTTAGAAGTACAATTATTGTTGCATTTTCATTTATGCAACACAATTTATTTTGTTAAATAAAGTGAACTTTTTATAAATGTAAAGAAACAAAATTTCTTAATTACACAATGAAATGAATAATGTTGCTTTAAGTTCTGATTGATGCAACATAACAATTTCAAACTATAGTAACAATGTTAAATAGATATATCAACAGTTTGAGTCTTTATAATGTAAAATTTTGATTTTGTTTAAGCAATGATATCTACCAACAAAAATCATAATTTATCCTTTCATTAGTAATGATATATTAATGTAAAAGCAAACCTCTATCAATGAATAATAAAAATTTTATATATATGTATATATTAATGTTAATAAATACAACAATACATAGTATTAAAAGTAACAACTATATATAGACTGCAATAGCCAAAATACAAAAATGTATGCCTTATCTAAAATACTTATGAAACCCATAACATTGTCCTCTCTGTTCACTTGCTTTACAGTCTTGTGTAGCAAAATATTGCAAAGAAAACAACTATCTATGTCATGGTAGTCCATCTTATTTGTCATTCTTCAATGTGGATTAGTGAGGTGGAGTATAGTTGGTTCCTTCAAGAGGAAATCTTGTCCAGAATTTCTCCTTTGGAATAAAGGCAGAAGATTTCAAATTAAGAGATAAAAAAGGACAATGTCTTCCAATAGGACGCATGTAATTGTAATCTAGGAAGTAATAAACTTATCAAGCATTCAAGAATAAGATAGCATATGATAGATTCCATAATATATGATAGATTCTATTAGCAAAATCAAGCTACAAACATCTAAATTGTTAAGTCATGATTATAATAAGTTCAAATCAAAGGGAAATCTCAAAAGCAAGGTCTAGAAAGAAAATAATGATGTGAAATCATGAATAGAAAATGTAAAATGTCTTATAGAAGTAGAAATCCTATTCTAGACACAACAAGCTTTATAGTGTGTATGGATAAATTGTTTCATCTAGATTACTAACCAAATGCAAGCTGTTGTAAGTTTAAGTTGTGTATTTCTGTTATTTCTACAAGTATAAAATGATAATATTCATAATACCTACGCGCAATCTTGGACTTTAAACTGTATGACCTTGCTAAAGATTGGTTTCTTTTCATTGTTTTATTAATGCTTGATTGTGTTTTTTGTATTGATCTCTTACGTAGATATGTGTTCTAGTAGTTCTTAATTTCATTATCTATTCTCCTAGGTAGCCTTCTAACTATTAAATACCATTTACTTATGGCATACAATGACACTTCATTAGATCATGGAAATCAGCGACTGAGTCATGTGTTATATGTGATCATTAATGTTTACTTTAGTTATGATGATGATATGTTTACCTGTTATTGATGAGTTTATGAAGCATGTTATTGAGATCTTCTTCATCAGGAGTTTTGTCTCCTCATTTGATGTCAGCTCTCAAATAGCTCAACCCTCAAATCTTGCAACTCTTCCCACATCTATTTAAGCCTACAAAAGATTTCAGATATATATATACATACATACATAAATATATAAAAGTTAAAGACTATGATATTTATATGTAAAGAAAAATAAAAGTAAAGCTGATCATCATTATCATCGTCATCATCATTATTGACATCCTATACTCTTCTTCTTAAAACATCATCAATTTCCCATCTATGAAGACGTAGTATAAGACATTACGAATTGAATATTGAAAATGGTAGACTAGCTTACATCCTCATAGCTCACCTACCCTTTTGGGAATAGTGCCTTGAGGAAAAACATATAAGTTGAGTTGTCGTACCATAGTAATAATCATGCATAACTTAAGTGCCTGCCATTTTTTATTTTAAAGTAAAATTTACCAAGCACTCCCATAGTTTTCAAAACTATCAATTAGGTTCCTATAATTTAAAACTATTAAATCAATTCTTAAAGTTTGAAATTACTATCATTCGTTAGTTCCCTCGTCAGTTTTGTCCTACATGGATAGACGGAGACATGTGACATGCCACGTGGTCACTTAGGACCCCCTGTAGTTTGGTAAATTATCAATTGAGTCTCTATAATTTCAAAACTATCAAATAGGTCTCTATAGTTTCAAATCGAGGACTTAATTGATAGTTTATCAAACTATAAGGACCCAATTAATAGTTTATCAAAGTATAGGTATCGAATTAACAATTTACCAAATTATAAGGAGATAAATGATTTTAAACATAAGTAATGGATGCAATAATTAAAATAAAATTTTAAATAATTAAAGAAATGCATGTTGTAAATATTGTGTTTCTTTAATAAATTATATAGAATTTTTAAATTAAACTTTTAAAAATCAAATAAACTATAAAAATATGTTTTCTTTTATAAGTTTAATATATATCACATTAAGTATATGTAAGAGTAAAGTAAATGTATTTATTATATAAATAATAAAATACTAATTATTTTAAATTTATTTAAAAAATTGACATTGATAATAGTTTGATTTATATATGATTTTATATAGCCTAAATTTAAAATACTTTTTTATATTTAATTCAATTGGATCTA
>JAOXYD010058355.1:0-13062 GCA_028565735.1 Pinacopodium congolense
CTCTCAATTGTAAGCTTAACAAATATCACAAAACATAAATGCATTAAATCAATAAGATAAAAGTCATGGTGCTTTTTATACGAGTCTTGACGCTCTAATTATAAATTTATTCCTTTTTTAATTTTTCATCACACAAACCATTTTTTCTATTAAAAATTTTAGAAATGGTTTAACTCCGTTAGTTGGTCATATAATAATAATAATAATATTGTTATTATTATTATTATTATGACATTGGTAAAATTACTCTTATGAGTAAGTTTTTTCTATTATTTATATTTTTTTTCTTAGCAACTTGACACTCATTGCACTATATTCTTCTTTAACTTTCACACATCATATCACGGTTTTTTTTTAATAGCTCCATTATAGAATATACAATGTGGTATCTTTAAGCACTCTTTACTTTATATGTTTGTGCTTTTCGATTCATCCCTTACGCATCTATCAATATTTATGGGATAGAGAAAATAAAAACTCTCTCATATGTATTTTTTTAGAGCGGTACCAACCATTGATGTGATGGAGATCTCAACTCTCTCAAATGATTAAACATCTCCGACTGTAGGAGACTCCGATGGAAAAGTAAAATACTTAATACGTCTTCGTCCTTTATTGACCTTATAATAAGGCGCGTAATGAATCCATCTATATAGACAATCAAATTTACTTCTGGCATACTTTAGTTCAACGGTCGTGGTATAAGGAAAATGTTCTCAAAAGTCTTAGAGATTTCCTAGACGAGTTAAACCATATTCCAAGGTATACACCACCAGCAGTTACAACATCTATTAGACCTTACTTAGGAGAATTCGTCCCTAGCAAGCCTTAAATGCCAGAGTTTGAAATTCCAGACTTTGAGGAAGATGTTGATACTTTCAAGTTCAATGTTCCAGGACTTCTCATTCCAAGGCCTTCTACATCTACAAGTTTACAGCACAGCCTAATAGAAATTTCAAACTGTCCTATGATGGATATCCAGTTGGGCTCAGATACAACCAGTCTATCCCAATCGGTAGTATCTGTCTTCTAGGATGCCCAAGACCCAGATGATAACCCTCCTATCATTGACGAGTCAACACTAGAAGACTTTTTGAAAAAGTTAGAAAGCTGACAAAGCAAGCCCCATCAAAAGGAGAAGAAAAGATAATAACGGTGACAGTTTCAGTTTCCGTGCATCCTCATCCAACTCGCAGTCATGGTAGGAGTCCATTAGAAAATAATGGAATCATTAGATTTCTTTGTGAGGCCATATAATAAATGTTGTTTGTCTTTATTATAGGTCTCTGTATGATAAGACATTGTTCTTATCTCTTTAAGATAAGGTGATAAAACTTTAATCTTATCTCTTTAAATAATGTTGATAAGACATTGTTCTAATCCTTAGGATGTAGTGATATGACATTGATCTTATCCATAAGGTATTTTTCTTTTATGTGTTCCTATGCCTATAAAAGTAAAGGTTGTCTTCCATTGTAACGAGCGTGAGTCTTATAAATTAATTTAAGAATTTGCATGCCAACCTTAGTTTTAGGCTAGTATTTCAGATCCAATTCAAAATTGGTCGGTACAAGTAAGTTTTACATATATAGATTGAAATACTGGCTCGGGATAGTTTTTTTGGCCCATACCAGTTACAAGTCGATCCAGTACAAACTGACTGTCAGTTTGTACTGATATTAAAAACACTACTCCATACCCTTATTGTATTATTTAATCCTTTGGATAATTGGGTCATAACTCGTTTTCCTAAAATTATATTTGCCCATCATTGATATTGCTAATTATGACGTATTGTTTAACTAAGTAAGTGGCAATCACTAGATATTAAAGTCTAGCTTGTGGAATTTTGTGTTTGAATTATCATTGTTGATCCAATAAAAAGGGTTTACAAATTGGACTCTTTAACACTAGTTTAACAGGTAATTAGGTTTCCGGTGAATATACTCGATAAAAGAGCTTATAGGTATATATATATAAGATTGTAGCTTATTCTTAAATATGTTAACTAAGACAAATAAGTCCTTCTTCTCTTATAGGTTTTAAACTCTTAAGGCTTGCCTCTAAGTATTTAAATTGTTCAAGTCCCCAGTATACTTTCAAACTCAGACAAGATCATTAGCTTGATACATTTTGATGCATAGAATCCTTTTATAGAGAAAAGTGTAAAATATATTCCTAAGTTTATGGGTCAAAAGTAAAATTACTGAAGACTTAAGCTGTGAGGAGAAGGAAGGAATTTAAACGGAAGCCACGTATAGAAAAACACTCTTATTATTCTTTGTTCTTTATTAGGTTTCTCCTTTTTCAAGTTTGCCTCAAACAATAGCCATACTTTGCTTAAAAATGCAGAAGAGAATACAAACGAACAATGACGCAATAATACATCTGGTACAATAATTCAAATATATGACCTTACTTAAGACAATAATTCACATTAATAATTACAAATACATCATTATTATAAACTCCACTTAATAATTTAATAGACATAATAATAAATGTGGGACCACTAACATGATTCCCTAATAATATTTATAAAGGACAATCATATAATAGGCATAAGGTCTAGTCAAATACAATAATATAGTTGGAGTCTAATTATCACACCTTTTAATGAGTTCCTTTTATGACAGTAAATTCATTATCAATGGTCCCTTTTCCAAATTGTCATCCATCTTCTTTAATCCCAAATGAAAAATTTTAAAATTCTTCTTTATTAACCAAAGAATTATCATCATTGGGATCTTATGAATCTTGAAAATAAGAAGCTATGGGATAAGAAGTTCTTGCTAAATCTAAACCTAAGGTAAAGTCCATATCATTGTTTAGAATGTCGAACTTTATCATTTATGGTTCTCCAGGAATAAATTCTCCTGAATAAGACCCCAAAGACGTGCATATAACAAGAGGTTTATATTTAAGGAAATGATGTAAATCATTGAGGAACATCATAATACTTTTTAGGGCATTATCCCTATACTTTAGTCATTGAAGAGAGGTAGGCCAAAAATATACTTGATTGATTATGTAGATTGACCCATCATATGCTATACTGTAAGGTCTGTGAATAACAAATAAATATTGTATATATTATCATGTTAATGGAACATCTCATACAATAACTTGAGATAATTTTTCTCTCCAACACATAAGTATTTGATACCATTAAAGAAAAATCCACAGAGTTAGACTTTCATTCTTTCAGTCATAAAGATATTGATAAGTCTGGAATGATAGAAGAACAATAATATAGGTATAAAGGGTTGATAGTGCCCACAAATACCATATAACTTCTTCTGGTAAAAGAGCCGTCTATGAAGGAAAAAAGTTAAATAAGGTGTCTGAATATTAAAGAATGGAGAACAAGGAGTTAAACCTTCCATCCATAAAAGAGTTAAAGGCAATAAATGGCTCATTTTTGCCAAAGCATCAAAACATGTGTAGCTAGCTTCTTTCTACATAGAGGGAAGGATTTCTTGACTTTAGCAATGCTAGGGAGATCAACCATTGTGAAAATAAAAGAGATTGATTTTAAGGGTGTGATGAGCTAAGTATTCTTTTGTAGCTAAGAGAGATAATTTGCAATTGTGTTTTAGTACCCTTTGATTTGATAAACTGTGAATTTATGATGGGAAAATTATTCTTTTCAATGAAGTAATTAACAGTTTGGCAAAATCTTTTTGTTAGAATCTAGTACTTTTAGGAAAGATGTGCTATCTATTTTCACAATAAAGTAATAAAAGTTGAGGTATAAACTGAACTTTTCATTTCATCTCTTTACCATAATAATTTCTTTGTAAATAGCATGGTCATGCTTTTTAGATTCTTTGAATTACTCACTAGTTTGTTCATAGTAGAATTGCTTACCATCTATTTCCTTAATCAATATGGCTATTTAATAATCATTACTAGCATCTGTTTGTAAGATTCTTTTATCTTTATCATGTATTTTAATGGCGGTGGATGTTGACTAATCTCCTTTAGGTGTTGGACTACTTTTGTCTAATTAATACTTTATGGTGGAGGATTCGTTTTGAAAGTTGGCTTGTATGATTAGAGATATAAGGAATAAAATTCCTAATATAATTGATAATTCCCAAATACTGTTGAATCCATTTAAGAGTAAGGTTCTTATCTAGAAAGTTTAGCAATTCTCCAGTTATGTATAGGTCAAATTGATAAAAACTATCGTGAAAGTTCATTACTAAAAATTTTATTTGAGTTGACCTAATTTGACTCTTATGGGTCGAGTGCCATATTTTTGTATATTTGTGAGTTATTTTAATAAGGCTTAATATTCCCTTTGGATATTAGAAAATAGGAGAATGTCATCAATATAAATCAAGGTACTTTTTAAGATATAATCATAAATTCTTATTATAACCCTTTGAAATAGTGATATGATAACTTTAAGCCTAAATGATATAACTGTCCATTAGAATTGTGCATTAGGAATACAAAATTTTGTTTTTATAGCAATCTATTATATTTACACCTAATTGCCAAAATATTGCTTTTGAATTAAACTTTAAGAACATCTTCACCTCCTTAAAAAATATCTGCGTATTAATTTTAGGCAAAGGAAGTTCATCATCATGAAGGAAAATATTAAATGGCTTGTAATCAATTATTTTTCTCTTTTTCCCATGATTCTTCTATACTATTTTTTAAATGCCTAACATGTCCAATTTGAGTAGGCTTGATTAATCCTAGTTTTAAAAAGACAGCACATTCCTCTTACGCTAATTTTTGATCCTTTAGATCCATCCCCATATGATTAGCCTTGGTCGAGTTAATATCTTCATTTATTTTGAATGGTAATTAGACAAAAAATTTAGAATTCTTCTATAGATGATCAAATTAATCATGCCTTTCTAAACAATATTATATAAGCTAGTTTTGTATGTCTTCATACTTAAGAGAGACTTCTTGTGGTTCGAACATCTTACAAAAATCTATGTAAGCATAGAAAAACCACTTATATCTGATCCCTTAATGTAAAATCTGTAGTTTCTTCACTTAACAATAGGCATCTATGCTAATGAGTACATTTAAACTAGAAAGATTACTTCTAAAGATTCTTGTCCGTACTATACAATACGAAAATAATTTTATACCAATCCACTTTTTAGTAATAAGATTAACCTTAAAGAATTACATCAGCTGCATTGAAATATTCTTTATAAGATTGCCATGCTTCTAGAAGAAGAATGTGTGACTTCATGGCACTTCTGCAAGAACATGTGTCCATATAGCTAATGACAGTTATTAACCTATGATACTTTGTTAATAGTAACTGAACTTTAACATAAGGCTTGGTAAATGATGGCATACAGTTGACCCATAGATAGGAAGAGCAAATAAACTAGTTTTGTTCATCCTCATTAGATAAGGCAAATCCTATATCTTCATCATTTATAATTGACTTCATTGCTTCAATAGACTGTAGAATCTTCATGCGTTTCTTAGTTTCCTAGGATATTTTCTTACATAATATCTTGGTTAGCCATAAAGATAACACCTATTAAATTCTTTAACTTTTGAGGCACATTTTTGAAAAATCTAATGACTCTTTTTCTCCTTCAACCAAAATATTTGGAATAGCTTTTATATCTCAGCTTCTTAAAATGAGAATTCTTCTTGGTGCAGCAAAAAACATCCTCATTTTTCCTTGCAGTTAATTGTTAGATAAGCATTTTTACATGCTTGCATGAGATGAGGTCTGTCTTTTATCATTGCTATAAGAAACTTTTATTATTCACATAATTTATCAAGAGTCATTAAATATCGTTGGTAAATTTTCTAAGAAATATTTCTGGCATATCTTGAGATAGAGAATTTATAGATCTCTACAATTCCACTTAAATTTATCAAGAAGAGATGCAATAAATGTATATTTAAGATTGACATCATTAAAGTCATTAAGAATATAATACTTCGCAGAATTGCACTAATTATGTATAGTAAATAGTACTTTATTTCAAAATATTGTTGTAAATTCTATCAATCAATAAGTTTAAAATCACCAATAAATTCTTTGTTTATCATGCATATTAAATAACTGGCATCTGAAAGTCTCACGACTTGAAATCTCCTTTATTCTCTTAAACTTTAAAACCATTCCTTCAGGTTTAGAGTCATTTTAGAGACAAATTACATTAATGCCTACCTAAGTGTAATATCTCGTCTCATCATTTCTAAATCTATCCATTAAAATTATTGCAAACAATTTCTCCACTTTGTTAGAGGTATATTATAAAAAGTAAACCATAGATCAAAAATAAATCTATAAGTGGATGCTAGTTATGAAGGAGGCAGTTCATTCATTGACTCATCATCTTCAATTTTAGGTTCTAATTGATTTTATTGTTCAAGAGATTGAGGAACAATTGTTAGAATTTAGAAAATTTTGGTAAAGTATGTAAATTGTTTTTTCTCAAAACTATTAGAATCTTTAGACAAAAAACCTTAATTATCAAAGCTATCTAAAATTGGTTTAATAGTGGTCATAAATTCTTGGGTTCCTACAGATTCTTTGTTTTTCTCCATTATTGAAAAAAATTCATTCTTTTGGTGGAGAGGTTGGTGGTGTCTTGACCTATAGGGGTTTTATAAAAGTTATTTAAACAGGTTTGGTAAAGGATCATAAATGAACATCTTTTGGTTTCTATCCAAGTTTTAATTTAGGGTTTTAGGAAGGGTCTCTTTGAACAACGGATAAGACATTTTAAAAAATTTTCTATAATCAGAGGCTTCAAGATAAGATGGTATCTTATATATTGGTTATATGGCTAGGACAATTAAAGGGTAAGGATCATATATGGCTCTGGATTATCCTTTAGACATTTCATATATATCCTCTTTAAGCTCTTTTTGAACTCTTTGTAATTCCCTTTCTTTTCTAGAGAAATATGGCCCATAATAATTTTTATTAATGTATCTCCTTCAATAAAAATCAAGTTGTTCAACTTGATGAAATAGTTTTGGTGTAATTATTGAACTTAAAGAAACATTGCATCGACCGTAGTGTAGTTCTTTAGTTTAGTTTGCCAAATAATCCAGTTTTAAGTTTATACAACAAAGGACTTTGTTTTGAGCCATAACATTCACTGTTTGCTAGTTTAGGACTTCCTCAGTTAGAGAGATTGAAGTATGATTTCCTTGAGGATTTATTAGTGCAGACACTAAGAAGGGTCTAACTGATACTCTAGTTGCTTCTTTATTTCTCATTTTAAAAGGAGAAAACTCTTCTTTGTAGGGCTACATCATCATACAAGGAAGCGATTTTAGAGTTTTTTATGGAATGGTTAGTATCATGAACTCAGGTTGTTTTGGTTGAAGTAAATACTCCTTTCCTATTACTTTTAAGAGTTCATAAAGGTTTTTTGACTTCGGTATTTGATTCTTAAGAATATCTAAGGTCTTGAGTCTGGATCATCATTTTTATCTTTATATTGAAACCTTTTATAAGATTGGCATTGAGATTTCTTTTTTGGCTTTCTTCTCTAGAAATCTTCTTCATAATCACTATTAGAGTAGTCACCATCTATCTAATAATCACAATCAGTATGGCACTTAGATGGATCTATGTCCCATATAAAGTGACCGCTTATGTGGCTAACAAATGAATACGTTCCATTTGGTGAATAGATTATCGATGGATAACACTTACCTTCTTTACGTGAAAAAGTTGAATGGTCAATAAAGTGTATCTAGAAGATCTTGGTGGATATGGATACTTTGTCTTGATATTTTAAATATGGAGAGAATTATTGAATAATTTCTCATAATTAGTTACCTGATAGGGGTCCAATTGATATGATATTTATGGTTAATTTGATGAATTATGAACCCTATATTAGTGTTTAAATGTTTAATTGATGCCCTATAATGTTTGATTTGTAGTTTGGAGCTTAAAGATCAAGATTGGAGCCAAAACATCAAGAAAAGACTCATTTTGTTGAGGTACAACGGCACCATGAGAAGGTGTCGTTATTGAATAACAGGGTGCCGTTGTCTATGTTGTGCAGTCGAGGCACAACGACACCATGGCAGGGTGTCATTGTCTTGGTGGCAGGGTGCCGTTGTCTTATAAGTCAACAATTTCAGCTTGGTGGCTAGCAGATTTCAACTCAGGTGTGTTAACAATTAATTCCCTTGTCTAGTGGCATGTTAGGGGGATCTTCCAGAGTCTGTATAGAGCCAAAAACATCAACCAACACACATGAATTCAGTCTGTAATCAGATCAGCCTTTTAAAAAAATTTTATTCGTAAGTTCAACTAAGTCATTAGTATTAGTTTTGTACCTAAATTTCTTATTGTTAAACTAAGTCCTCTTATTTTTATTAGATCCAATGAGATTTTATACATATTAATTACATTGAATTTGAAAAATCATTCTATGGTTCCACTTGTTTTAATTGCATAAACTTCTTTTTCTACCCATCTATTGTAACTAATTTAAACCTTACCTATCTTGCTGCCAAAGGGAAAGGTCCAAGAATATCCATCGCCTATCATGTGAAAGAGATTAATGTTAGATTAGTTTGTAGTTTGTGACATGTATATTATAGAGACTCACACGTCTTTGTATCTTGTCACATATATTATTATAATCCTAGGCATTTTTTTAAGGTTTAGCCAATAATAACCTTGCCTCAGTATCTTGTATATTAAACAAGTGAAGATTGCAAAATAATGGGTTTCATAGTTCAAAAAGCTTAGAGTATTGTTGAAAATATGTTCTTAGGTACACTAGTCAATCAACCTAGCTTAGTGACTGAATAATTATAGGGTTTCGAGTATATTGGTCAACTAATATGTGGTTGCAGTTAACTATTAAGGGTCAAATTTATTGAGTTTTTGTTAAGTATTAATTGAATTATCACCCCTAATTAAGTGTTTAAATGTAAAATTATGTTGTATACTATTTAATTTGCAGAGGATTCAGAAAAATTAAAGATTGGGGCAAAGATGATGAAGAAATGGAGATTTTCAATCCTTGTTAGAGAGACCCATGTTGATGGACCAGAGACCCACGTTGAAGGAGGTAACAAAAGATAATCAATGATAGTTGAACCAACTTAAATGGAGCCATTTTTCTTTTAGTTAACTTGTCGTTGATGAAGCAAACATATATATCTCCTTTAAATCTCCACAATCGCAGCTTATGTGTGTTCTCCATCAATGCATTTGTATTCTAGGGACCAAGTGGAATTGGTGGCAACTGAAAAATGAAGAGTATTAAGCTATCCATCTAAAGAAGTTACATAAGAAGATTGAAGGACCCTGGTAGTTTTATCATTCCTTATACAATTGGTAGCTTATAAATAGATAGGTATCTGAGGGGTCTTAGTGAAGCATTAATCTTATGCCCTTATTTATTTTCAAGAAGTTAAGATTGGAAGAACCAAAACTCACCACAGTCTCATTGCAGCTAGCTGATCAATCTGTAACGTATCTAAGACCATTCATAGCTACAGTAAAGGAACTGATTGAGGTATATGGAGGGAAGCTCATAGTTAGAATTTAGGATGAGGAGATTAAGTTCAATCTATTTAGAGCAATGAAGCATCACTACACGTTGGATTCATGCAACTTTATTGGAGTACATGCCATTTGAGATGATCCATTCATTAAAGAAGTTGTAGAAGAATTAGATGTGGGAAAGTAGCATTCTAATTAGAATTAACCAAAGATGTGTGAACTTTTAAATAGAACAATTAAATCGCTTTCCAAGTCATTTATTGGAGAGCCTCCAACTCTTGAGCTTAAGCCTCTTCTCTCGCATCTAAAGTATGTCTTTTTTTGACCTCCATTGTAATTGTCAGTGATTATATCA
The DNA here is from genome assembly GCA_028565735.1 of Pinacopodium congolense. NCBI lineage: Eukaryota > Viridiplantae > Streptophyta > Magnoliopsida > Malpighiales > Erythroxylaceae > Pinacopodium > Pinacopodium congolense. The sequence continues at coordinate 9,846 of JAOXYD010058355.1, forward strand.
TCTTCACTAATTGATACGATAGAGGAGAGACCATTGAGAATGCTTAGAGAGAACCAAAATGTTATAGGCTAGATCTTAACTGATATTAAAGGGTTAAGTCCTTTTGTGTATACTCAGAAGATATTCATGAAAGACAGAAGCAAACCTTTATTCTAACCTCAAAGCAGGATAAATTTGAATATGAAGGATGTAGTAAAGGACAAAGTAACTAAGCTCCTAGACGTTGGTATCATCTTTCCTATTTCTGCCTCTTTACGTATCAATCTGATTTAGGTAGTACCTAAGAAAGGAGGAACTACCATGATGAAAAATGAACAAGAATAGTTCATTGCCACAAGGAAAGTAACTAGATGGCATATGTGCATTGACTATCATAAGTTAAATGATGCCACAAGAAAGGATCACTTTCCTTTACCCTTCATTGATCAAGTAATTGAAAGGCTGGTTGAGCATAGTTTTCATTACGCCTTAGATGGGTATAGTGGGTATTTATAAATTCCTGTTGCTCCCGAGGATCAGGAAAAGATGACATTCACCTGTCCTTATAGTACCTTTGCATATAGACACAAGCCTTTTGGCTTGTATAATGTTTCTGCCACTTTTCAATGTTGTACGGTAGCAATTTTGATGGACATGATAGATACTTGTGTCAAAGTCTTTCTGGATGATTTTTTTTTGTATTTGGCATATCATTTGATATATGTTTATAAAATTAGGAGAAAGTACTAAGAAGATATGAGGAAACAAATTGGGTTTTAAATAAAAAAAAAGTGCATTGTTTTGGGTCATAAAACCTCTAATAAGGGAATAGAGATAGATCTAGTAAAAGTTAAAGTTATTGCTCAACTTCCACTACCTAATTCCATTAGAGTAATTCGGAGTTTTCTAGGACATGCAAATTCTATAGGCATTTTATCAAGGATTTTTCTAGGATTTCTAAGCTTCTTACTGAATTATAGGCCTTGGACATTATCTTTAAATTTGATGATAGATGTATGCATTCTTTTCATTTATTATAGGAAAATCTTACTTGTGCACCTATTTTGATATCACCTAATTGGCCTTTTCCATTCAAATTTAAGTGTGATGTAATAACTTTGCAATTAGTGATGCTTTTGGGCAAAAGCAGGGCAAAATCTTTCAACCAATTTATTATGCAAGTTATACATTAAATGATACCTAAAGGAATTACACCATTAATAAGAAAGAAATGTTAGCAGTGGTGTTCGTATTTTATAAATTTTGGTGCCATTTAATGATTTCAAAGATCGTAATCTATACGAACTATTTAACTCTGAAGTATCTCATGAAAAAACTGGATGCTAAGGCATGATTGATTCGATGGGTTCTCCTTTCACAAGGGTTCAACATTGAGATTAGAGATAAGAAAGGAAAGGAAAATTTTATGGCTGATTATTTATCTTGTTTGGATGAATTAGTGATGGAGAGAAAAGATGACCAAGACATTAAGGAGGTCTTTTTTGAAGAACATTTGCTAGCCATGCTTACCTTTCCTTAGTATGTAAATTTTGTGAATTATTTGGTTGGTAATGTTCTACCTCCTGACTTTTCATACTAATAAAAGAAGAAATTATTTTTGGAGGTAAAGAGATATCTTTGGTATGAATCTTTTCTCTACAAGATCTGTGTCGACGGAATAATTCAACGATGTGTTCCTGAAGAGGAAATGCCCACTATTTTATACCATTTTCATTCTTATAAGACTGGAGGATATTTTAGACCCACTAGGATTGCACATAAGGTGTTGGAGTGCAGTTTCTATTGGCCTACCTTGTTTAAGGATGTATTTCACTTTTTTAAGTTTTGTAACAATTATCAAAGGGTTGGAAATATCTTAAGGAGATATGAAATGCCATTAAACAACATTTTGGTATGTGAAATTTTTTATATTTAGGGTATTGACTCTATAAGACCATTCCCATTGTCATACTTTAACCAATACATCTTAATGACTATGGATTATGTAAGTAAATGGGTTGAAGCAGTAGTGGTTCCAGCTAATGATGCAAGAGATGTAGTTTGCTTTCTATAGAAGAACATTTTCACTCAATTTGAGTCATCGAGAGCCATTATAAGTGATGGAGGAACACATTTTTACAATAAAAAATTTGATTCCCTCCTATCCAACTATGGTATCATACATAAGATTACTACACCTTATCATCCTCAAACTAGCGATAAAGTTGAGATTTGAAAAAAGAGATTAAGAGAGTTTTGGAAAAGATCGTTAGTTCTTTAAGAAAGGATTGGTCACTCAAGTTGGATGATGCTTTGTAGGTTTATCAAATTACTTTCAAGACATCTAAAGGAATGTTTCCTTATTTGGTGTATGGAAAAGCTTATCATTTACCTGTTAAGTTAGAACATCATGCATATTGGGACATTAATTTTCTGAATTTTTTCTCAAAGAAAGTTGGTGAAGAAAGGCAATTAAAATTAAATCAGTTGGATGAGTTTCATCTTGATGCTTATGAAAACTCGAAATTGTATAAAGAGAGAGTTAAAAAATGACATGATAAGCACATTATTTAAAGAGAAATCAAGGTTAGCGATAAGGTCTTGGTATACAATTCGAGATTGAAGTTATTCCGAGGGACATTAAGATTAAGATGGATAGATCCATATGAAGTGACTAATGTTTATCCATTTAGGGCAATTGTAGTAACCAATGGTCACTCAACTTTCAAGGTGAATGAGCAAAGAGCGAAGTTATACATTCCTAGTTCAGCTGAAGAGCCTGTTGAGACTCTTTATCTCTTTGATCCTTTATAAACTAGGAATTATCCTCATTAGGTAGTTAATTGTGTGTTTTTTTATTTTATTTTGTGTGGTAAGATTTAATTTTAATTGTTGAGTCCCTTTTAAGTATGTTTCAGTTAGGTTTGTGTGATTTCCTTAGTTTTTAGTGCTATTGATTTGATTTTTAAGTTTTTTAATCTCAATTCTAAGGAAAATAGGTTAAAAAACAAATAATTTCTTAGAAATTGAATTAAGAAGGATTTTGTGAAGATTTTAGGGTTAAAATCAAGGATATAGAGCTTATATAGACCATCAACAACAGTCTGATAGACCATCGTTGAAGGCCTACTAAACCATTTTTTATGCCCTCTTTCTATTGTTGATGCCCTCTTTCTAGTGTATCAACTTTAGGTTATTCATCTATCAATGACAATTTGTTCATATATAAACAATGCCA
>JAOXYD010058366.1:0-13061 GCA_028565735.1 Pinacopodium congolense
TGTATTTGCATTAGAGATTACATAAGGTATAAGCATTGCATTTGTTGCATTTAAGCCCTTATCTTGTGTTGATTTTGATAAGGGTTCCTATTCACCCATTGGAAAGGAAGATTTATAGATTCCTCTTGACCTTAGAACAAGATTGTGTATAGGTTTCTCTTGACCTTAAAACAATATTGGAGTGGGTTACTCTTCACCATAAAGTAAGATTGTAAAGTTTCCTCGTAGCCTTGTAATCAAGATTGTAAAGGTTCCTCTTGGCCTTATAATCAAGATTGTTATAAAAGTTCCTCTTGGCCTTGTAATCAAGATTTTTGTAAGGGTTACTCTTCAAACATTTAAAGTAAGATTAGTTGTTAGTAAATTTCCAATAAGTAGTTGGAGAGAGGACGTAGTCTATCTTTAATGTAGATAAACCTCTATAAATCTTAGTGTTCTTCTCTTCCTTTATCTCTTCATATTTGTGCACTTGTGTTTGAATTATTATTAATTGAGTTTAATTAATATTGTCAAAAGAATTATCATTCCATTTAGGTTGAATTTTGGCTTAGATATTTCATTTAATTAAAATTGGCCTAAGGTGTTTAAAGTCTTTAATTAGCAAAAAAAAATTTAAACACCCAATTCAAACCCCCTTTAGGTGCCATAGTCTTACAAGTGGTATTAGAGCCTTAGTCTCACATTTTCATAATTTCTAACAAAATTGTGAGTAAAGTTTAAAAATGACACCTTGTTTTGGTTAAGAGGATTTGGATATTCATAGGACACCAATTTTTTATGGTAATGACTTATTGATTTGGAAAATTAGAATCAAGTTCTTTCTTATGGGCCAAGATTTTTATTTATGGGATTTTATTTCAAAAGGCCCTAATAGTTTTTCAAATGAAGAAATAGTTGTTTCCTTAAATGGAAAGGCTATGCATATTATACATGATGTATTAGACAAGAGCATATTTGATAAAGTTTCTATGGGTTCTATAACTAATGATGTTTGGTGTAGATTAGAAAGAAAAAAAAATAGATGGAAATGAAGAAGAAGAAGTAAAAGAAGAAATCAGGAAAGTGGAGGAAGCAAAAGAAAAAGAAGAAGTACAAAATGAATGCCTCAGAGTTTTTTTAAAAGAGGCTCTATCATCATCTAATGTTCAAAAGGAAAGTAATGGGGTACCTTCTATCTCTAACTCTAATGACGATGAGAATTATGCTTTAGAAGTAGGTTAAATCTATAAAGAATTGGTTAGATCTTTAGAAAATGCTACCATGAAAAGGAAAAATTTATCTTCTAATCATAATGATTGTAGAAAGTTTATAGATGATCTTATATTAGAAAATGAGAAATTGAATAATGATTTACATGCTTTAGAATCTAAGAATATGAATGTTCCTTCAAATGAATGTGTTCTTGAAAATGATAAATTAGTAAATGTGAATGATTGTTTGAGAAAGGAAATGGATGCATGTTTACATGAGAATGAGATGATGAAAATTGAAATTCATAACATATTAGAATCCAAGAATGCATGCATTTTAGAAATGAGAGATTAAAGAATGAAATGAATGCCATGTTAGATTCTAAGAGTGTGAATGTTGGCATGCATGAAAATGAGCACAAATTGATTCATGAAATGAATATTTGAAAATGGAAGTGGAAGTCCTCAAGGAATCTTTTTCTAAATTCATAAAGGGTATGGAGAAGTTAAATTGCATGTTAGGAGGGCAAAAGAGCTCCAACAATAGACAAGGATTAGGCTTTGTTGATCAAAATATTTTTAAGGATGCCAAAACCATTTTTGTTAAGGGCAAGAACTTAGAAGATGAAAATTTTCCTAAGCCCTCACTTTATAATGGTAGATCACCATCAAAAGCTCATACTAGGCCATCTTTTAAGAATGTTGCGTCTATATCCAAATTATATACTAGGAAGAACAATCATGCATTCATATATACATCTAAACCAAAAGTTAGGAAAGATGTGCATGTAGCTCAAAATAGGCATAATTTCTTTTGGAATGCACAACCATCTCATAATATGGAATTTTGGTCTCAAACAGGGCAAAGAGGTCCTAGATATTCTCATGTTTCTAATGTGCATATGCATAATCCTAGGAATGGATCATACTTACATCCTAGGAGGCAATTTCAACGAAGAAGGGACATGTATACATTTAGCCCTCGTGAACGTCATCTTATGTCTCTACATTCACATATTTGTCACAAACATATTCTTAAGGTTAGATGTATTTATAAATCACATCTTAGGAGGCCATTTCTTCAAGAAAAGAATACGCATAATGTTAGGCCTCATTTTAGACAATTTAGGCCAAACAACTCACATGCACCACAAATGCACTCCCTTACATCTATAAATGTGTCTCATACTCATTTTAGGCCATAAAACATGTTTCACTCATATTATAGGCATAATATTCATCAAGGAAGAGAACTTAGAGATATAAGACATAGAAATTCCTTTAAGTCTCATGTTAGACAAAGTGACATGTTTCATAAGCATAATGGCATGATACACTCTTATAACTCTCATATGCATAATAATCATTCTAGGAAAGCTCATTTTAGTAGGAGCAATACATTTAGGCATCAAGATCATAGGTTTCATGATCATATGTGTGATGTTATATATATTCTCAATTTTTATAACAAAGTTGGACATTTAGAAAATTTTTGTTTCATTAAACAAAGAATGTTTAGGAAAGCCTTAAAGGTGTGGGTAGAAAAAGGTGTTAAGGCAAACCCCCAAGGACCCAAGTTAATGTGGGTACCTAGAGTCCATTAGCTCTTTATTTTGTGGGTCAACATCTATTCGTGCTAAATTGGTATCAAGCTAGGAACTAAGTGGTATCTCCAAATTGAAGTGAAATGTGGAAAGATAACCATAAATGCCTCACACGAGCATACCCAAAGGCACATTGTTGAATAAAGAGTTTGGCATAAAATGGTGATGCAAAAGGAGGTATTCCTATCTCCTTATTTGATAATATATAGCTTGACATGATTTTTGGATGTTTATGCTTGATTTGAAAAAGTTGACCTTAGTTTATTTGTTTTGAATTGGGAAATGGATTCATGTGTTTAGGGGGAGCCATTGCAAGTTTAGTATTAAAGTCATTGCATATTTGCATATCTTTTTGAAACTAGTACATTTTATTAAAATTGTTTTATTTTTTTAAGGATGCATTACATTGATTTTGTCATATCACTTGGTTTGAAAAGGATACATTGAACATATTTTTACAAGGTTTGTTCAAATTATTATCATAATTTGTTTTTCCAATTGGTATCATATTTTTGAATTTTCAATTGGTAACATATCTTTGAATTCTTAATTGGTACATTTTCTTACGTTTGGTATCAATTGGCATTATACTCTAACAATTGGTACAATTTTTTTTTTTATAATTGGTATCATCTTTTTATAAATGATTTTCCTAATTTACATGTAATTGGTGCATAATGTATGTTTAGAATGCAAAATATGCATGAACATGTTTTTCATGTGAAATATGCATAACATGTAGTAAATATGTATAACTTGTGTTTTGGATGCATAATAAGCATTTTATGAATGAATATGTGTTCTAGTTGCATAATATGTGCTCTTGGTGAACAAAGGTTCATAACATGTGTTTTTTTATTCAAAAGTTACATAATGTGTATTCTCGGTACATAAATATGAATAACAAATATCCTTAATGAATTTTGTGCAAAATGTAGAAAAATATGCATTCTTAAAGCATATTTATCCCTTTTTACATGCACAATTGTTACTATAATGCATAATTGTATTCATTTAGTTGGAGAAACGTATATAATTGGTATTTTTTAAATGCGTGACTTAAGGAGGAGTAAGTTTTATCAATTAGTTACAATTGGTATCCTTTTTATGCTGTCAAAAAGGGGGAGAAAGACGTTTAATATTAAGGATTGATGTATTATACATGTGTTTTATATGCCCTTAATATCACATGTTTTTTCATCACCAAAAAAGGGGGAGATTGTTGAACCAAGGAGGTTCCAATCATCTGTTTTGATGATGACAAAACATTATTATTACTAATGTTTGAGTTTTGATGTGTAATTAAGATAAGTAAATGTTTAAAGTACAAGAACATATTTGTGGGCCTAAGGTAGAAGAGCTCAAGCATTGGATGTTGATTGAAGATCAAAAGATGATCAAGAGTGAAGATCAAGAGAATGAAGGTCGAATTTGGATAGATTTAGTAAAAGGGTTTCAGGTGTAAGTGTCTAAAACTTGATTCTTAATCAATGCTTGAAAAGGGCTCTCACATTTGCATATCATATCATGTCATATTTGCATGATTATTTGAATATAGGATTTTAAATATGGTTTAGTGATTAATTGGATTTGATTAGGACTTTGACATATTAGGAATTGAATTAGAATGACATTTAGGCTAAATATTGCATAATCAATAAGTAATGTGATGAACTGTTTTAGTGTATGCTTTTTAATGATGTTTAAAAAAATTAAAGTGTTGATTGAAGTTATTTATGTGCATTTGAATTTTTTTTAATATAATTGTGTTGTGAATTTAGATTTATTAAAGTTTATAAATTGTTTGTGGAAATGATTAAGTTGTTAAAGAATGAAAAGGTTTTATAATAAAGGCTACCTATTATCTTTATAATCAATTTAATGTTTCTATTAATTAAAAAAACTTTGGTATATGTTTTAAATCTTATTTTAAGTCTTATTCAGTGTTTGGTTAATGTTTAGATATTTAACAATCATTTTGGTCATTTGTTTGCATTTTTAAAATTGAAAGTTATTTAGTTTAAACTCATTTATTAACATAGCTCAAATCTGTCCAGATTTGAGTTATCATCATTCAATTTAACTTTTCAGTCCTCAAATTTAATTGTATTGCTTCAATATTATCATACGCATTTTACTTAAGGTCTCAAGAATGTACTAGAGTTTTTACTTCAATTTTTAAGTGCTGAAAATGTTGATTGAAGCTCTAAGAATACATTTTACTCAAAGTTATCTCTAATTCCTAGTTTAGGGTTCAAAGGTTTTTTTGTCATTTTGTCTCCTAAACAACTAGATATGTCCCCCGACAATTCTAAACCCTTCATAACTCTATAATTAACATTCCCAAACAATTTTAGCAGGTCTAGATGCTCTTAAAACAAGTTTACAAGCTAAAATTCTCAAGAACTTCAAAGCTATCCAGATTTTTGCTCTTCATTGGTTCATCTCTACTTCTCTTGTTTTATTTTGTTGCAATCTCGTTTCTAGAATGAAAATTTATTTTTCTTAGTTTTTTTGGATACTCAACTTGAGGTTTTTGTTTTGCATTTATAGGGTTAGATTTCATTAGGTATAATCTTATATTCATAATTATATTAAAAATGTTTCTGCACTTTTTACTTCTGCACTTTCTATTCTTGTTTTAATCATGAATTTTGCTATCTTAATCTATTTTGGGGGTATGAAAAATTAGTTTTTTGTGCGTTCCCAAGTGTGTAACAGTTTTTTTAACAAGGTTTTATATTTTTGGGTCCATATTTGGTTTGACTATAGCTTATATTCATACATATATCAAAACTATTTCAACACTTTTTCTTTCTACTTTTTCTATTCTTGTTTTAATCACAATATTAGCTATCTTAATTTGTTTCTAAAATTGAAAAATTGTTGCAATTAATTTTTTAAGTGTCTAGGAGTTTGAGTGAATAATTTATTGAGTTTTATAAAGCTTGTTTCATTTTTTTAAAAGTTGGAAGTTTTCATGTATATCAAAACTATCTCTGTTTTGGTTTGATTTCTGGGTTCTTCAATTTTGACCATAAAAATCTATTTTTTTTTCTCAAAAATTATGATAAACTATTTTTTAAAAGTCTCAAGAGTGGAGCAAGCATTTTACTTTAATTTTTTAAGCACTCAAAACAATTGTTTGAGATCCAAGAACACAAAACACTTAAAACTGTCCAGTTTTTTGTTCAGCCCTTTTATTCACTTTGATTTTTTATTTTAATCAATTTTTGGGTGTAAACATTTTATGTTTTCAGTTTGTTTAAGGTATTAGGAGGTTTCTAGTATTTTGGATTTCATTTTTAAGCTATTATATTGTGTGTTTAGGCTTAATGTTTAAAGTTGCACCAAATTTGTCCAGGTTTGACATTTTCTATTTTGGTCTCAATTTAATCCATTTGTTTGATGCTATAAAATTATTTTTGTTGTTGAGATTTGTTGTGAACTGATAGATTAATGTTTCTGTAGGTTTTTGTGTTGATTTAGTGCCATTTGATTGATTAAATACGTTTGTTTATAAGGTGGAATATTTAGACTACATTATTTTGACAGATTGTGTGCATCTTACTTTGTTCTGATTTTTAAATGCTATAACTTCTTTTATATTGCTTCAATTTAATTTCTTATGATTTATTGAGGTGTAAGGGGGCTTGTCATAATTTTAGTTTGTCTATTGTATTTGATCCATTATCTTGTGTTGATTTTGATCAAGGTGTGATAAGCTATGTAAGCTTGAGTAAAGGCTTTGGTAGCCTAAGTTTGGGGCTGTTTTGTGGTACAAAGATTGTGTACCTTGGTTGTATTTATAAGGATTACTATTCACCCATTTGAAAGAAAGATTGATAGGTTCCTCTTGACCTTAGAACAAGATTGTGTATATGTTTCTCTTGACCATAGAACAAGATTGGAGTGGGTTACTTTTCACCCTAAAGTAAGATTGTAAAGGTTCCTCGTAGCCTTGTAATCAAGATTGTAAAGGTTCCTCTTAGTCTTATTATCAAGATTGTTGTAAGGGTTATTCTTCAACCATTTAAAGTAAGATTAGTTGTTAGTAAATTTCCAATAAGTAGTTAGAGAGAAGACGTAGTTTATCTTTGGGGTAGGCGAACATCTATAAATCTTGGTGTTCTTATCTTCCCTTATCTCTTTATCTTTGTGCACTTGTGTTTGAATTATTAATGAATGAGTTTCATTAATATTTTCAAAAGAATTAGCATTCAATTTAGGTATAATTTTGATTTAGAGATTTCATTTAATTGAAATTGCCCTATGGTGTTCAAAGCCTTTTAATTAGCAAAATAATAATAATAATAACACCAATTCGCCTCCCTCTTAGGTGCCATAGGGCTTACACTTTCTATGCTTGATTCAGTACGATGGAGTAAAGATCTAAACAAGTCCCCCATAATTAAATTTTCTCTTATTCTAACCTCTCTGTCTATTTTTGCTTCCAAATGTATAGGTCAAACCTCTAATTGTTCCTAGCCATTAGAATTCCTCGCTTTTAAAGTCTTATGAAAGGTCCTCTCGACTTTAAGGTTGAGGTTTTAATATATCTGCAGATTGACCTCTTTTCATACAATATTGTATCTAAACATGAAAATAAAAAAGACCAAACAAGAGGCCAAGAAAAAGAAAGTTCCAAACAAGAAAAAAGAAAAATAAAGATGTAGAAAAAATAAAACAATAAAAAAAAACAATAATGGTTAGTCTATCAAAGATAAGAATTTCTAAGTGTATTTGACCTCATCCATGATTTTTCTCGACTTCTCAATGTGAATGGAAATAATCTAAGGCTTAATGCTTCCTCTAACACTCCATTTAACTTGAAAGTGTCATATATCTTCAAAAACATTTGTTGTATGTGCATTACGGTCCTCATTTGGTAACCTAGCAAAGTGTACATAGTTTTAAAGAATTTGAATCATTTAGGTTTGATCTCAAAGTTGGCTAACTCCACTCTTATTCTATTTATGCTTAATTCAATATGTTGGAGCAAAGATCTAGATAAGTACCTTATATTTAACTGTCCTCTTAGTCCAACCTCTCTATCCATTTTTGCTTCCAAATGTATAGGCTAAATCTCTCCTTGTTCTAAGCCACTAGAATTCCTCTCTTTCAAAGTCCAATGAAAGGTCCACTTGACTTCAATGTCCATGTTTTAATAGATCTACAGATTGACTCCTTATCATAAAATATTTTATCTAAACATTAAATCAAAAGACCAAACAAGAGATCAAGAAAACAAAAGTTCCAAACAAAAATTAAAACTAAAACTAAAGATGCAAAAAAAAAAACTAAAAAACAATAATGGTTAGTTTAAAGAAGATAAGAATTTCCTAATATCCACTATCCTTTGTAATAGAGCCAAAAACTTGATGCGTGGTCCAAATGTACTTATAAATTTTAAATAAAATGAAATATAAAATCTTAAACTAAACAATGCTAAGACTACAAATAGATAAGTTCACCAATTATATCATAGTATAACTACTAAGAGTTTGGATTATTGTTTCCATGGGGACTTTAATAGATTATTAGTAATTTTCCTCTCTTTTCTATCTAGCCTATCCAAATTGTAAATGAATTCATTAGATCTATAGATAAATCTAAAATAAAAATATGAAAATTCAACATTGAATCAAAGTAATTACATTTCACACTACATCTTAAGGTTCATAAAGATCTAAATCCTGCAAGAGTTTAGTTATTAAATATAAGAAAATAAAAAATAAACAATCATACAAGGACTAAGGAATTGAAAGCTCATTTTCATGATGCTTGACTCCTTGAATTCTCTACGAATGGGGTTGGAATTTCAGTCTTAATCTTTAATATTCAAGTTTGTATTGATTCTTCTCCTTTAATTTTCTCAATCTTTCATCTTTTAGTAATAGCTCTAAGAGATCTCCAGGGATCAAAAGTTTTGGAAATAGACCTAAGTTTACATTTAAATAGGCATGGAGGCCAACTATCCCATAGCATAACTCATGGCTATGGGACAAATCGTGATTTCTAAGTGGACAACTACATGGCTAGGGTCATGTTATGACACCTAATGCTTCTTTTGCTTCCTTAATGTTTTCTCAAGCCATGAATTAGGATATGGAATTCACTAACTAAATGCATTTTCTTTCTCTTTTGATTCCAAAAGCCCTCTAAATCCAAAAATGCCTCAAATTAATCACCAGAACCTAAATATATATCTATAATCACCAAAACCATCATGAGCAACTTATTATTCTAAATTTAAAAAATTAATTATAAAATTTACATAGAAACCTCTCTTAAATCAAGGATTTTAACTATGAGACCATGCCTAAAACACGTACTAAATGAGCACTATCATTTGGACTTTGGCTTAATGATTATTAAAATATATTACAAAATGGATATTTAAAAATAAACTTAATAAGTGTGATAATATTGTAAGTAGCAAAGCTAGGTCAATAAACAAGGCTTATAATCAAGAAAAAGGAATTCATTATGAAGAGACTTCTACTTCCATAGTTGAGTTAGAGGTAATTAGATTTTTTCTTACATTTGCATATTATAGAGCTTTTAAATTTTCGAAATGGTTGTGAAAAGTGTTTTTTTATATATATTTATACAAGAAGAAGTTTACGTTAAGCAAACACCTAGTTTTGAAAATTATGAAGAACTAATCATGTTTAAAAACTTCTAAAAGCTTTATATAGTTTAAAATAGGTTAGTATAAAATATTGAATACATTTCTTTTACAAAAACATTTTACTATTGATAAAGTAGATACCACTTTCTTCATCAAATGGCATAACAACGACAATTTGATAATTCAAATTTTTGTTGACAAATCATTTTTTAGGCTACTAATGAAAACATGTTGATTGAAGCTTTTAAATGTATAAATAGGAATTTTGAGATGAGCATGATGTTGGAGCTCAACTTCTTCCTTGTTTACAAATCAAGCAAATAAAGGATGATATCTTCATTAGTCAAACAAAGTACACCAAGGAGCTACTCAAATTCTTTGGAATGGATCAATTAAAGCCTTTTCTTACACTAATGAGCATAAATAAAATATTGAACAAGGATGAAGAACGTAAACTACTAGATTCAAAACTCAATCAAGGTATGATAGGTAGTTTCTTTACCTTATTGCTAGTAAAACTGATATTATGTTTAATATGTAATTATGTACTAGATTTCAATCAAATCCTAGGAAATCTTTTAGCTATTAAGAACATGGTATGGCTATCATAGACATCATATAACAAATAATCTAATTTTACCTCCTAATTATATAGTAGGTGAGTTAGAATCGATCGCCTAGAGAATTGTTTAGTGTTTATTAAAATTTCTAATTTTATGTCAAAAAAACTCTATTTTGATTAAATTAAAAATAGAAAGAAAATAAAACTAATGAAATTAAAACAACTAAAACAATAACACAAAATATCAAGAAGTAAACAAGTAAAATAGAAAACTAGGTAGAAGGTATTTCTCGAACCCAATAATCCAAAAAATATATAAATTTTTTTCTAACTAAGATGTTAACTTATAAACATAGATACAATCTCATGTCTTACTTTCCTCCACTTAGTGGAAAATTTTAAATGCTTAGAAATTACCCTTAATTACATAATAACCTGGAACAAGCTCTCTAAAATTAATTGCATAAGGAATAGTTAACTTATGCCATAATCTCACATGAGCAAATCATATAAATTAAAGAATCAAAACCCTAGAATAAATTGATCAATTCTCAATCAAAAATCTAATCAACCTATTGCTATTAAATAGTGATAATTATGGATTGCAAGCCCATATCTAAAATTCAAATTAGAAATAATGAATAAGGTTATCAAACCTATAAGATAACTCCAAGTTCTTGATGCTTAATTAGAGTTTTGACCCAACCCTAACATAAAACACAATACTCATTAAAAACTTAATTCATATCTTACAATTGCAATCCATTAAAAACTTTAATATCTTCTAACCCAAAAAAATTTATCCTAGCATAAGGAACAAAAAAAAAATTGAAACTAAAGAAAACGTAATGGAATCACAAGATAATGATAATGAAAGCAAAGATTCAACAATATTTTTAATAGTATTTATTGATTTAAAAAGTATTAAAAGGGAGTCTAAATGCCATAAAATGAATCAAATGGAAGAATAAGAAAGTAACAACAAAATCACAAATGAAAGTAAAGCATTTCTCTATCTAAAACACTAAATCTAAAAGTATTCTTAAATGTAAAATGAAAGAAAGAAAAAACCCTAAACTAAGAAGAAAAATAAGAGAAACAAGAATGGCTGCCAAATGTGCACCAAAAGAGAGAAAATTCAAGCCTATTCTAGTCTTTAAATACACCCCTATTAAGGTTTATTATTAGATAGCATTTTTTTGGACATTCAAAAGTAATTAACAAAACCAGTAATGATGTTATTAATCAACCGCCATTGATATCTAACTCAACATTGAATTCTTTAAAGTTGAGTAGACTTTTAATGACATAATTTATACCCATTATTGAAGGCTTTGATTCTATTTTTCTTCTTTATCTTGACTTGTTTCACCTAGAATTTATGTCTTTAGCATTAAACCTACATTTCAATTCATATTAACTATAAATTAGACACTTTTTTATCAAAATAACAGTGAAACTAGATTAAATCACATATGAAAATTCAATAAAATGCATCCCTTATTAATGCATACTTAGATATATATGCATTCATGCCAGTAGGACTTTGGTATCTAATAAAGGTAAGCCATATAGGTTTTTAAGTCATATTTTAAGTTGTTTTTACCCTTATTAATGTATGAATTTCCCTCTTTAAGTTATTTTGGTTACATTTTTGGTACACATCGATTTGATGGATTAAAGTACAAAAGGTTGTGAACAAGGGCACAACATAAATGACCACATATAATGGAACATTTACCATGAAAAAGTTGAAAAAAGTGGAGAAAAATTATAAGATAAATAGTGGTTTATAACAGTTACATTATATTTCAGCTCTGCATTTAGAAACATAAAAAATGAAGATTATTTAGATTAATAATAACTTAAATACTCTAAGAAACTTATTAGTTAATTTAGTGGTTTAATTTAGTTAATCACTATAATTGGCTTCCTTAAATAATCGTACATTCTTTCACTTAATAGTTACAATAGATCCTCATAGGATGATCTTTATAGTTAAATTATAATTCATTACATTGCTTCTAATAAATAGACTTGTCTATAACTAGTCTTCAGTTGAATTTGTTATTAAAATTGGATATGGGAAAACCATATAAACAAGCTTTTGGCACTAATACTAGGGATCTTCACTAATAATACTAGTAAGATATCAATGTCAATTATTATAGAGTATAATTTTGTTATTTTTATTATTTTCTTTATTTGTTTACATTTTATTTTTAGTGTTCTTTGATTATTATTTTTACTTTTTTCTTTGGTTATTTTTCTTTCCTTATTTACTTATTATCATTATCGTTTATGTATACTCGTGGCTAAAAGCTCGAGGAGCTAAGTTCAGATCCAGAACATGAAAGAACTATATGTAAAATCAGAAAAGAGAGTCAAGTAGGTACACCTAGTAAAGTAAATATGGAAACCATTAGAGAAATTCAAATTAAGATAGAAACTAAATCATTAGACATATACCATCAAGAAAATTTAATAGCACTTAATCACGAAGACCATAAGGAACTGACTTGATGGATTTAGCTATGAGGAGTAACAATATATCTTTGGCTAGCATAGTAAGACTTATGATCAATGCAAATAAC
The DNA here is from genome assembly GCA_028565735.1 of Pinacopodium congolense. Taxonomy (NCBI): domain Eukaryota; kingdom Viridiplantae; phylum Streptophyta; class Magnoliopsida; order Malpighiales; family Erythroxylaceae; genus Pinacopodium; species Pinacopodium congolense. Next base: position 12,585 of record JAOXYD010058366.1, read on the forward strand.
TTTGAGATCCACCAAGGGATTCTTGATAGAGATGTTGCAAGCTCGCCAAATAATAAATTTTACCTAACTATCCTAACTAACTATGTAATAGGACAATTCATGGTCCATCACACAAAGAACATATTGTGTTTCTGGCTATTTCTAATGTTGCATAAAAGAAAAATAAAATAATAACAAACCCATGAACACAAAGAAATTAAAAAAAATGAAAAGATAATTAACAAAAATAAAGCAAAGAGGAAAGAAAAAATTAATAAGAATGAGAAAATGGGCAGAATATATTATCCAAATTCATGAACTATAATTAATGCTCAAAGATATAAATTATGTCATGCCTAAGATGCTAGCCTATAGAAAAAAACAAGCTCTTGCATCCTAAGTTCCTCCATTTTTAGATAAGTCCTATATGATAGAAAACTTATCCCTAATCATGCGACAACCTAGAATAATCTCTCTAGATTTAATGGTGCGATTGTA
>JAOXYD010058376.1:0-13061 GCA_028565735.1 Pinacopodium congolense
GAATTTCCTAGATAATTGTAATCTAATTAATCTGGTAATTAACTTAAGAAATCTAAACATTTTCCCCGTGGGTTCGAAACTCGGAGTCTGCAAATTACTCCACCTTATTACTTGTTTGATAGGTGCACGTGTCTTTCGTCACGTTGGTTTTCACGTAATCTCATTTTGGTTTTCAAAGTAAAATCGATTTAAAGAACACTCATTTTTAATCATTCAACCAACGAACAACAATGCTTCATAAAAACACACAAAATAAGTCCTAAACACAACAAGTGTAACCTAAAATGCAAAGGAATACATGCCAAATACTTGGAGAAACACATACTAATGCACAACTATTAACCACCCAGATTAAGAGGATGACTGAACTAATAAAAAAAGATAGCAAAATATTAGATGTAGATAGTTTAGAATTATTCAAATCAAATGGTATCTTTTCTATAAATACATTAATCTCTAATGAAAAAATAAAAACAAATAGCAAAAACTCAATTGAATTTATGTGATGGACAAGATATACACTAACACTCTATTAAAAACCTTTTAAAGTGAAAATAGTTATTTGTTATTGTAAATCAATACTTGAAACTCCCATTAAAAGAGATCAATGTAATGGTCATATACGAATAGCATTATTAGATAAAAATCAAATTAGTAAACATTTACAAAAAATTCCTGAAGATAAAAGAAGAAAAATGGGTTACATACATCTATCGACTATTAAGATATTATTAAAACTAACATTATAAGAAGGAATAGATTCACCTATAAGGATGACTATTTTATATAAAAGATTAACCAATCTAAATGACTAGGTTATAGGAAGCATGAATGGAAATCTTTCCTATTGAAAAATCAAATTTAATACTAGATTGAAATTTGGAATTTATTTAGACTCACCAAAATTAGACGAAGCTCTTAAAATAGCATAAAATTTTATCGAGATCAGTTAATGACTCCAGGACAATACCCATTTATGATTACTTACCATATTAGTTATGCTATAACTAATTCTCTCCATAGTATTTAATTTAAAAAAACCAATTGTATTTATCTTGACCAATTATTCGATGATGTCGCAAAAGTAACTTGATCAACTTAGCCTAGGGTTTTGATTCTTTAAGTTACATAATCTAGGTTTGTGAGCACTTGTATGTTTATTACTTAATTTAACTCTTCCTTATTACTTAATGTTACTATACGTTTGAATATAGAGAGCTTTTTTTAGGTTATCATGTAGTAAGAGGTAAATTTATGATCATATCGAATTTAGATAAAATTAGAGGAATGTAGGACGCAAGAGCTTATTTGTGTTTATAAGTTAATTCCTTAATTATAAAAAAATTTATATGATTTGATGATTAATTAGAATTTTTGAGTCCCAAAAGTATCTTCTACCCAGTTTACTGTTTTAATGGTTCACTTCTTCATATTTTGCTTTCTTGTTTTTATTGCTTTAATTTCATTAGTTTAATTTTTTTTATTTTTAATTTAATCAAATTGGGGTTTTTTTAATTTTGCGTAACATTTTAAATAGTAATGAATACTAAACTGTTCTCTATAGGATCGACTTTTACTCATTTTACTATATAATTAGGATGTAAAGTTAGGTTGATTATCTGGTGGCCTGTGACAGACTTACTACTATCTTTCTCCATCGACTTAAATAAAATCTGTGATGAAAGAATGGGAGAAATCATTAATTTGTATTGTCTAATAACTGTATTATATTTCTATGCTAAATTTTAATTAGCATCTCGCTTTCTTACCATACCATCTTCTTCTAATTTTTATTATATTTGGACCCCTAATTTCATGTTTAAATGTTTAATTCTTGATTGGAAATATTTAATTTGCAGTTGGACTTAATTGATTGAAGATTGGAGTGAAAAGAATGTAAGAGAAGCACTTTCCAAATCCTTAACATGGGTTTGGAGAGAGCTACGTTGAGGACCCTAGAGATTTGCGTTAAGGGTGTAGTATCTAGATAACAACAACGATCCACTGCACCTTAACAACTATTTAGTGTGTGTTTTCTTAGTTAGTTAGTTAGTGATTTTGTATGTTTATGATATGTTTAGGATTTAATTTAAAGTCTTTTTTTGTTATTATTTTGTTTATGTGTTTTTAGGAATTTGAATGTTGATTTTAGGCAAGAACTTGATCTTCATTTATATCGGTGGCTAAAGTTGGAATGTTTAGAGGAAGGACCAAAGTTGAAGTGGAAAAAAAGGAAGAATTAAAGAATCATGACTCCTAAAGGACGGTCACGATTGTGACCCCTATAAGGAAAATATGAGTCATAATCGTGATAGTCGCGATTGTGACTCACTTACACTTAAATTTCAGATGGAGACATATTTAAGGGCACAAAACACTAGAAGCTATAAGAAGTAATTTGGAACTTACCCTGTAAGCTAATAAATAGGTTTTCAAAGCTCTAAATGGAATAACTCAAGATCAATCTTCAAAAGCTTTAAAAGTTCATCATTTTTTCAGATTTTCTAATTTTTAGCTTGGGCAATGAAGGGAAGAGAGCAAATTACTCGTTGTTATTTTTATTCTTCTTATCTTGTTTTTTTATGAAGAAATTGGTTGTTGTTAAACTTATTTATTTCATCAGTGGTTGAACATATTGTAGGAATTGTTCTTTGAGCTATTTGTGAACTCTTATTTATTGATTCAATGAAATGAATGTTTGTGTTATCTATTGTATTTCTACTTTGCAATAAATTGAGAGGGTGAGTATAGTAATCTATGTTGAGTGTACAACGAGAGTTGTCATTTAATAGACCTATACATATCAAGCTTATTAATTGATTAGAGTGATATCTCAATTGGTTAATAGATTGCCTATAAGATTTCTTCCCATCTAGTTGAATTTATAAGAAAAACTTTATATATTGATAGATTGCAAGGTTAATCCTATGTTATTAGCTAATTAGCTACATCTTGAGAGAGGGTGACTAAAATATTAGAAAATCTTAGGCCAAACATAAATTGAATCAATAAAACATGAGAGAAATAAATAGGGATAAAAGTGATTCCTAATCTTTATTTCTAATGTTCTTACATAATATTCTTCATTTTGTTAAGGTGTCTTATTTAGTTAATTTTCAGGTTGTATTGTTTGTTTTTGTTCTTTAAAAAATATAACTTGAATCGAGTGGTTACTATACTTAATTCCTATGGGAAGATATCTGTTATTTTATAATTGTATGACTCGTATACTTACAATATAGTGTAAAGTTAGCAAGTATTTACACATAAGTGCTCATCAAGTTTTTGACACTGTTACTGTGGATTTTATATGACATCTTTTTTATTTGGGTGATTTTGATTTAAGGGTTTTTGATACCTTTCCTTGTGTATTTATAGGTGCACGAACATAAGAAGTACAAGAAGTTTTGAGAAACTTATTGAAGAAGTGTTTTCCAATATCACTATGCAAGAAAGAGAGTTAAGACGAGTTAAACACCAGGATACTATACAATGCAATATTCTAGAGGAAGGAGATCAGGGAAGTTCCCAAGGATGTTAATGGAATTCACGAGACTAGGTTTCAAATGATAAGGAATCGCAAGGCTTACCGTGCAAGCAAATAATTTAAAGGTCAAGTTAGCTTTACTCAACATACAATTAAGTATTTAATTTTATGGGTTGGAGAATGAAGATCCCAATTTCTATCTTTCAAACTTTATGGAGATTTGTGATACTTTCCATTTTAATGGGATGTCAGAAAATGTGGTGAAGATGAGTTTTTTCTTACCATTACTTTGAAAAATAGAGCTAAGACGTGGTTGATCTCTCTTAACCCGAAACCTATCACTACATGGTAGTAGCTTGTTCAAGCTTTCCTTACCAAGTATTTCCTATTGACGAAGACAACAAGAATCATTAAGTTGATCACAAAATTCCAACAAATTGATGGGGAGTCATACATAAGGCTTAGGAGAGATTCAAGGAGCTATAGAGGAGTTGCTCATGCTACAATCTACTAAGGGAGTTCCTTTTGCAAACTTTCTACAATGGGGTGAATGAAAGTACATAAGGAATAATTGATACAGTGGTTGGAGGTTCTTTAATGAGAAAAACCATTGATGAAACTCCTTACCTCCTTGAAGAAATGGTGAACAATAGTTACTTATGATCAAATGAAAGGAGTAAGTAAGGTTCTAAGGAGCAAAAAAGTATGATTCCAATTGACTCAGTGAGATCAATTAAAGCACAGACAATTGAGCAACATCAAGGAACTAATTCATCTTCGGTGAAGGCCAACAACACCGTAATGCTTTATAGTAAAATCACTATTACTGGTGTAGAGAAGAAAATTTCCACCAAATCTCCCCAATTCCTACTGAAACATGACTTGGAATTAAAGCCCTATTTGGTAAGGACCAAGGGGACTGTCCTTGAGCTTCTGCAAGTGGTAAATAAAAAGAATATATGTTAGAAGAGATCAAGATAGATTTGGAAAATTCTCTCAAATTTTCCTTAGTTCTTTCTTAGTGTTATTAGTGTCTTGGTTTCAAAACACTTGTAATTTTGATTCAAAGTTGTTTTAAGAGTTACCAAATATTGGAGCTTATTGTTCTGACATACATTTGAGCTTGGAAATCATCTTATGGGGTTTTCTAACTTAGATTACTTTATGATTAGGTCTTTTTGCAAGATTTATCAAAATATTGTTCTTTAACTTACACATCTTCTTATTCTTTAATTTTCTTGAGGTTTGATTGGAAATTTTTAGTTTTAGAGGAGCTAAGATCATAGTTCAAAACCTTTAATCCATTCAAGAGTCTCTCTTAGGTGTTTTCTAAACTTAAAAATCATTACTTATCTCTTTAAATTGTGATTAATCAAAGTATATTGCTTAAGATGCTTGTTTGGTTTACTTTGGTTAATATGTGTGGCTAAATCAATTTCAAACTAAGGATTGGTTTATAAATGAGTTAAATGAGCTTTTGTACATGTTTAAGGGACTAATTTTTATTCATTGAAGGGCTGAGTGATTTGTTTTTAAGTTGGACACTTACGAAAAGTTTAATAAATAATATAGAATTTGAGAAAACACATAGGTTATTAGATTATCAATAAACAACATATCCTAATCTTGGCATAACCATACCTTGATTAATTGTTAGAATTTTAATTTTAAGGGTAAAGATCCATGAATTAAACTTGTTAATCTTTAAGCTTATTAACTTAATTTAATGAATAACCAAACTTCAAATTAGGTTTAATAAAGAAAAGACATATTCTTAACCATAGTTGTATCATGATATTGTGAAGATACTTTAAGTCGGTCACTATATATGTTAATTGCTCAATTAAATCATTGAAAACGTAATCCTTAACTAATTTTTATAATTTTGTAATTTTTTAAAGCAATTAGAAGTCATATGCATTGCTTGAAATTGGGTTAGGCTAAATTAATATTTTTTTCAGCTTAAAATTCAATCAATTTGATCTTCCTAGATGACTGAAAGTTTATTGACCTAGTAATTTTAGATTTTTCTTTATGGGATCGACACTTGGAGTCTTAAAAATACTTCACTGTATTACTTGTTATGATAGGTGCACTTGCCTGTACATTGGTAAAATCAAAGTTGAAATTGCATTAAAATTATGTCACCTAAACCAACCAACATTTAATAGTTCTAGTCATCTCTATCTTAGTGAACCCATTTTTAATGCTAAAGTATAGAATTAAATATGTTTATTACTAAGTTTTGCTCTTTGATTGATATTGTTGCCGTCATTCGTTTTTATTGATTACTTTGGGTTTTTATTTTATTGCTAAATTGTTACCCTATTGCAATTTATTCGTGAACATTTTTGACAAAACCTACGTGAACATAAAAAGGAGGGGGGATCAAATTCAAACCATATTATAGGTTAAAATAACTTTTATTGTTAATTAGATTTATTTTTGAATTAATTATATGCTAGTTGATTTTCTATTTTTTTTTGTTTCTTTCCTTACTATTATTGGGTTTTGTGATGTCTTAAAATTTTGGAGATTTGGGCTAGTCAATGTCATCTTAGCTGTCATATAACATTCCACCATTTCACCAAATATTAGTTATTATATGTATTCCTAGGCTTAAGCCTTCTTTATATTCAATGTATGTATCATTTGGGACTTTTATTGAAGTTAATCAAATTTAATAGGGGAAGAAGTGGAGTAGGAAAATGCTGAGGCTAACATGCAGCACATGTAGTAGGGAATTCAAAGATAATGTTAAGTAGAAACTCCATTAAAAATATGATTAGCATTGTTATAACCTTAAATGCAAGGTCCCCACTTTTACCCTTCTTTCTTAGTTGCATATATACTTGTAGCCCTTTATTTGCTTATGTTTTCATATAGCTCCACTTTGTTTTTAATATATTGATAGATTGATGCCCACCTAATTCAGTAATGGAATAAAGGGAAATTTTTATTTAATCTAATTCCTCCTTTTTAGATAACTAGAATTGATTAATTGTCTTTGTTTTTGCATGTATCTAATGGTTGAAGAAAAGAAGAGTTTTGAAATTATAACCTATAGGCTTTAACTACAGTCATTCAGTAGTTTCTGTTGTTTGAACTTTAAACCAATATATTGTCTTGTAAACAACTTGCTAATCAAGTAGAAAAAAGGTTTTAACCATATCTTAAATTAGAAATTGTAGAATTTTTGGTATATAATTTATGGGGGTGGAGAAGAACATGCATAGAAATACAATTAGGCATGTTAGTATGAAATTGATTTTTAGATTTATTTATAATTTGATATTAAGAAACTTTTCCATTCAAGTTTGTAATTCCATGGATGAAGAACTTAGTATTTTATACCTAATCAGGGAAAGGAGTGTCCAGTTGATATACTTTTGATAATGGTAAAGATTAATAAAAAGAACCAACATTCTTGGTTTTTCCGATACCAATTCCTTGTTTTGACCTAAAATTCAAGTAGTTGGTGTTTTGGGATTGACTAAGAAAAGCCTCGCCTATCTCTTGTGAATGGCATCGCCATCATTATTACTTTGGCATCAAGGTTTACAGCTATTCAATATTTGGTACCAATGTTGCTTTTGATCAGCTTATGGTAGAAGGCATGTAATTTATATTTATGGCATCGCCATCATTATTACCTTGGCATAAAGGTTTACAACTATTCAATATTTGATACCAATGTTGCTTTTGATCGACTTATGGTAGAAAGCATGTAATTGATATTTGTTTTTAGATATATGGGAATAGGTCTAGCAACTTTGGCATTAAAAGAGCATAAGGTATGGATGACTGTGATAAAAAAATGAATTAAATAGGTGTAAAAGAGACGTACACTCAAATTGTCTTAAAGAGTAATGATGTAAAGAACCTAATAAAAAATTTCTTATATTAATTACTATCTAGAGGGATCTTATGGCTGTAGTTATAATTGCATTTCACCTGGGAAGTACACAAAAAAGAGTCCAACTCTGATAATTGTTAGACATTATTATAGATTGCTTGTGCTAGCTTCCCTTAAGTCCTCATTTTATATTAAAATCATACTTCCTATTGACAACACAATGTTAGTATGCTTGGAAGAAAATTTGTTTCACTAATATTAATTAAAAGAGGTTTTGACTCGAATATTATTCACCCTCTAATTGCATATTTATTTGATTTTGCTAAGCTTCTTTTTGGTTTTCTACTTAAAAACGGGTTAATAAAAGGTTTCACAATTTCTCTCTTTACATCTATTTTACTAGAGTGTTGCATGATTGCAATCATAATGTTATCAAACGAATTTCTTTCTAGACAAGTTTATATTCTCATAATATGATGTTACACAAGTTATACAAGTTACATAAGTCTGTAACTTTATAGATAATAAAATAAAAAATTTCTAGATTAAGCAAAAAGGACACCCAATCCATTTATACAATCAACTTGATGCACTAGAATGCCATTGGTTGATTATGGAAAAAAAATCCTCAACACCTAAGTCATATTATCAATTCATTTATGCATATGTAAAGCTTTTTACTGTCTACAAGAATTCACCAAAACAATCAAGGGTAAACATAGACTTTAGGAGTAGAAGTTGAAAAAAATTGGCAACTTGAAAACCTAAAAGTAGCAATAACAAAATTAGAAGACAAATTGAATCCACAAATAAGTCACTAACCACTTTAGAAAATCCATGATCCTATCTTTACAAGAAGATCTAAAGAAACAAAAAAAAAAGGGATTTCCATAGAGCCATACAAGATGTGAACCACATGAACTCAAGTCTAACTAGCTAATTTTAAAAGCTTGTATATGTTATAAGGAGAAATTCAAGTATGAATTTTGATTCCTAAAGATGAAGACAATCTGTATGCATTTCTTAGCTCCTTTTCTTAGCTTCTTCTAATCGTTGCCAATATCATAAAAAAAATCTTGCTTGTGAATATTAACATATGTTATTAAAGGAAAGAATATAGTATTGATGAGAAGAATAAAAGAATACATCCTATTCAAATTTTCGAAGGAGACATGCAAGTAGCCATTCTAAAAAGTAAACCTTCTTCAAAGCCAATGCAAAAATCCATAGTGATGCACTTCTTAATTGTCATTAAAGTGAGATATAAGTATTTAAGAATTGAGAAATGTGGTACATGTAGCACTAAATTAATGAAATAAATTAGTTTAATATAACAAACTCCTCCATCATTTCAAGTCTATGTTGAAGAACTAAATTCATTACCATTTGATTCCATATACTCACTCTATCACCATAACTATTATGCTCTAAATCAAATAGAAATTCAATGTTTTTCTTTCACTTACATATGTTACTTACTCCATTAACAATATAATTTGCACATTGCTCGGTCTTAATTAACCTACGAATTACATATATCAAATATTACAAATCTTAAGTCAATCACATCTTAACTGATTATTTAAAGCTATTTAGAATATACCAAAACCTCTAATGCCATCACTAGTAGCTTCCAGGACATCAAATAAAAAATTTTCTATTTACAAAGAAAAACCAATGAGAATATAAATTTAGCATATACTGTAAGAAACTATGACTAGAAGTCAAACTCAAACATTTTAGTAATAGAGGCAAAAATAATAATTTAAAGTGTTCATTACAAGATGATAACACCAACTTCAATTTTAAACCATAAGGAGGCAATTTTAAAAAACTATAATAAAGTCACTATTAGATTAACAAAAAAAACCCATGTGTCCAATCATGTTAGGTTATCATATCTTATGAAACTTAACTTATATATATATATATATAGAGTATGCACAATAAAAAAATAATAAAGGTGAAGCAAATTATAGAAAACTGAGATTTGGTATACCTAAAGGGGAAGTAAATTACAACAAACCTATATTTGGAATACCAATAACTAAATACATAACTAAGAAAAATGGTATAAGACAATGTGCACTTAAGTAAAGACTGAGAAGAATGAAACTAAAAAAGATCCAACCTTACATAATAGAATACAAAGACAAATGCTAGCACAAAAGACCAAAAGCTCAAACAAACCTTTTAGAGAGAAAGTCAAACAATAATTTTTTTTTCTAATTTTTGATTGATTATTCCTTTTGTTTTTTTCTATAGTAACATTGTTAATCCAATCTTGGACTCTCAATAAATTAATGCATCATAATCCCTATAGTGATATTTTATAATGGATGACTACAACGTATTGAGATTAAGAAACTAAGTGTTAAAAGAAGAGCTCTAAGAAGAATTCAGGACATTAGATATGTAGTACATCTTGGAGAAACACTCTCAGTCTCTGACCATTGTGAAGGAATGTGCCAATTGCAAATTTGCATCTCGTCATTATAATGGTAAAGATTTTAGCGTGAGCAAAGATAATAAGTGAAGTTAGAATTTTCAAGGTTGGCTTCTAAGTTAGAGTTTTTTGAATGAAGAGAGGGACAAGAGACTTTCTTAATAGGTTGATTCAATTATTTTTCCTAAATATTATCATTGTTGTAATTGTTCCCTTATAATTTAAAATTTCAATTGGTCCTAATTTTCAATCTCATGTATGGCCCACGTGGACCCCACATGCAGGCCCCAAATGACTACTCCCAAAGGCTATGACTTGGGGGCTACCAAGTTAAGCCCTTCAATACTTTAAGAAAGAAATTGAAAGAGAATGACAATAATCAAATATACAAAGAAATGAACTCAAAATTCGAAGCATGTTGGCTAAGATTATTCATTTTTTAATAGTAACAAAAAATTAAAAATCAGAGAGAGAGAGAGGAAAAATAGAAAAGAGAAGAATTAGATAAAGAAGGATCAATATATAATTTTGTTATTATTTAATTTTGACCATTTCAATAAGGATAAAAACATTAGGTGGTAGTGACTAGTTTAGTACAATCCATCTGGTTCATTGTTAAAAATGAACCGAAAAATAAAAAAGGAACATTGTATATTGATCCTTTTGCAACATCATTCTTTTATTACATTTGTTCATTTTGTTGTAATTCCTTCGCAATCTTGATTCCTAGCAATAATACTTCTTTCCATTCAAAAGACGTTCAATACTTTTTTATGAGTTGGCAATGCAAATAGAGGATATAAAGTTATGGTGAAATGGGATGATATAGTTCTACTTAAAAGAGAATGAGAGTTAAGGATACTTTCAATAAAGCTAAGCAATAAAATTCATATGGTAAGGAGAATATGAAAAATCATGGAAGACAAGTAGTCTCTTTGGATTAAATGGGTGCATTCCCATTACTTAATGAATTAAAGCTTTTGGTCATTCACTCCCAAGAGTCCTTTAACTTAAGGAGCATATGAGAGCTTTGGTTAAGAGTAACTTAGGCAATAGGGATGACGCCAATTTCTAATAAGACAACTAGAGTTCTTTGAGACTTTAACTAATAATAAAGACTGTAATTATGGCATTCAAGAAAGACAGTGAATTGGGTGTTTAAAAATTTCTTACTAAATTAAAAGAAACTGAACAACCTAAGCCAATTTTCAACCATTATTGGAATGCTAATGTTTCTGCAAATATAAATAAAATTCAGTCAAATTCAATTTCATAAAATTAAAGAGTGAGGGAAGAGATGAACATAAGGATTTATAGAGGTTTAGCTATCCTAAAGATAACCTGCATACTCTCTCTAACTATTTGTTGGAACTTTCACTCAATAACTCTTCCTTAGGGTGAAGAGGAACCCTTACAACTTCTTCTTTCCAAAAAGAGGGTGAAGAGCAACCTTTACAATCTTACTTCTTACAAAGAGGGTGAAGAGTGTCCATTTACAATCTTATTTAACAATGGGCAAGAGGAACCCTATAATCTTTTTTGGTAAAGGGTTAAGACGAACCCGTTAATCTATGTTTGAAAAGGTAAAGATTTACCTGTTTAGTCACAACCGAAACAAACAATTTTATTCCCATAAACCCCCCAGGTATAGGCTACCAAAGCCTCAAATTAAGCTTATATAGCTTAATTAAAAATTGAACAAAATCAATGTAAGATAGGGGCTCAAATGCAATCAATGCAATATGTATGCATCATGCATTCCCTAATGCTAATTTGTAGCATAAAATAATTCCAATTCACATTTGACAATCAATGCAATTCAAATCTTCATTATCTTAGTTGAAGAAAAACCTATCAAATCCATTTTAAAGTTAAAGAGTAGCGTATAATCAAACCAAAATTTAAAGTCAAAGTAAGTAACCTAACCACATTTATAATGGTGTATCAATGAAGCACACTTAATAAAAACGATTATGCAACTATTAGAGACAATTTAATAATATGAAAAGCCTCTTATCTCCTTAATAAATCATAAAAAAGTTAATTTAGGTAAAACAAAAAAGCGAGTTTAAAGCTTTCAAAATTCAGATTTGACATACAAGCATGCAATCTGTCAAAATATAGAGCACCTAAATTCCAAGTAAAAATCATTGTTTCTAAATTATCAAATGATATAAAATCAATGCAATAAACCTGATGGAACCTTAATCAACCTCTTAATAATAGATTTCAATAATAAACATGAAATTAAAGCCTGAAACAGAAGAATTATATCTAGAACAACTCAAGAACATACAAGAGCTATCAAATATGCACTATTAAGGTTTCAGCCCTATAAACAAACGTTTCTTACCCTATAAATTCACAAAAACAAATTAAACAAATTTTCATAAGATTAGAAAAATATTAGAGAAATTTTTAAGCATAAAAATTAGATTTGTAACAACAAAACCAAGATTGAAAAGTGAACTACAAAAAGTTTGAAATATTTGAGTAATCTAGGTTCTTGGAGCTTTAGACAATGTTTTGATTGCTTAAAAATCAAAGTGAAAGCTCTAGTGCACTCTTGAAACCTTAAACAAGCTTTGAGTGATACTTTAGAACCACTAAAAATAGATTTACACACTTAGAATCGAAGAGGACTAGAGTGAAACAAAAAATTTCCTTTTTCTCTGAAAGATAAAGCTCGTGCAGGTTAAACACTTTCCCACCTAATTCCATCCAAACTTGGGATGATCTTTCCAATCGCTTTTTATCTAAATTCTTTCCCCCTAGTTAAGATAGCTAAATTAAAGAATTTGATTTCTTCTTTCGAGTAATTTGAGGGTGAGAGTTTGCATGAGTCTTGGGATCGATTTAGAGAGCTACTTACTGAATTTCCAATGCATAATTTCAGTATTTGTGAGCTAGTGCATATCTTTTACTTATGACTCATAACATCCACTCGTAGTCTCATAAATTCTGCTTCTGGAGGAACTTTGAGCAAAACCCCAAGTGAGGTATTCGAATTGATTGAGGACATGGCATCCAATAGCTTTCAATACAAATTTGGACCTTCTTGTAGGAAACCAGTTAGATCTCATCCCATTAATGAATCCCCAGTTTTTCAAGCTCAATTGGTAGCCCATAACAAGCAATTGGAAGATCTACAAGCTCAATTTGGTTGTAACAAGTTTCAATGTCCTATAATTTGTACTTTTTATGGTAGTTCCTCTCATGCTTCTAAAGATTGTTAATTAAGACCCCCTTGTGCCTTTGATCTTAGTCAAGAC
>JAOXYD010058407.1:0-13061 GCA_028565735.1 Pinacopodium congolense
TCTTAACCAAAAAAGAAGTGATAAAAAAATGCACAACAAGACATAAAAAAAAATTAATAACATATTCAAACAACACAAAACACACTGACACAAATGTAACAACTACATGAAAGTGAGAATGATTAAAACGTAGAAATGGCATAAAACCTATATAATTGGCTTGCCATAAAACATAAACCATTTGAGAAGATCCAAATCATTTATCTTATGAAATTCATATCTTGAGTGTCTTTCCATGGAGATGCATCTTAAGCAAGATATTGATAACCTATTCTCACCCCTGTGGCACTTATACTCATGCATTAATGATATTACAAGTGAAAGGTAGTTTTTCACTAAGTAACCATTTATGAAAATGTGATAATATTTAAAAAAATCTATAGGTTTTCTTTTTCATCTTGTCACAATGTTTTTTCCCATTAATTTGAATGATTACCCAATCTTTTTATGTTAAGGAAAACATTTTTTTTCATGAATTTCGCCCCACCAATTACTCAACTAGGTTAATTCTTTAGAGCTTGGTTGGACGGTCATTCTACCGTTTTAACGCCAGGATAAACATTTTGTCATAAATGTCCCCTAGTTAATTAGTTATATCATGACTCACAATTGGCTACTAGCTTTATTCTTAACCTAGTTTTCACGAACGTCAATGGAATAAGAACGACGTTCTGATTATGTTGTTATTTCCCTTAACTTCATTAATATAAAATCATAACTTTTATTGAACGTCAATAAATTGAACGACATACTCGTAAATAGAAAATCATCAATAATTTATTGAACTTCAATAACTTGTAATGAAAAACATAACCAAAACCTCAATTAAATAAGAATAACTAAAAAATGAAACTAACTAAAAACAAAATTGCTAAAGTTAAGGTCATTAGCTTGACCAATCTCAATCACATATGAACAAACAAGGGAAAGCAAAGATATCACTTCCCTTTCATCTGAAAATATGCCTATGAAATATGACTTGCATATTTAGCCATTCACTTTAAATGTTTCATCCTTTTCATTCTATAATTCCAACACTCCACGCTTGAAAACTTGGATGATTGTGAATAGACCACTCTAATGGTACTTGAGTTTGCCTAGAAATAAATAAAGTTGAGATTTAAATAACAATTCCTTGTCATCTTTTTTAAATTCCTTCTTTTTGATATGATAATCATGTCACTTCTTCACTCTATCCTTATATAGTTTGGCATTCTCATAAGCATCAAATCACAACTCCACCAATTCATTAAGTTGTAATAGCCTTCTCTCATTAGATGCTTTTCCATCAAAGTTTAATTATTTGATAGTCTAATATGCTCTATACTCTAACTCCATGGGTAAGTGGCAATCTTTCCTATAGGCAAGATGAAAGAGAGCAGTACCTATTGATGTCTTGAATGCAATTAGGTATGCCCATTACACATCATTAAGCGTCAGTTTCCAATCATTCCTTAAACCATTCACCTTCTTATCTAGAATCAACTTCAACTCATTATTCACTACTTCTACTTGAAAGTTTGCCTACGAGTGGTAAGGTGTAGCCATTTTATAATAAACTTTGTATCTCTTGAGCATAGCTTCAAAATCAGTGATTAATTTGGATATCATACTTAAAGTAATTTTAAAGGTTAGTTGATTATTAATTATTATACTTTAATGCAGCCAATATAGTTAACATAGTTAATATTAAATATTTCCTAATCAACTATTAACTTTTCCATTATTTTTTGCGGCTTTCATGTGTTCATTTGACCCTTGTATACAATGTTAAGTTCTTTAAAAAATCTATACAAATTTTTATGCAAGCTTGGATTAGGGTGTTCATTTAAATAATTTTTGTTGCTTAAGTAATTTTTGTTAAATTATGAATGATTTTAAAAGTTGGAAGTAATAGTAAATAATGAGTATGAATGATAAAATGGAGCATAAAATTCACCTATCTGGATAAGATAATGCACTTATCCAAGTTAATTATTAAGTAATTGAAGTTGAGGAAGGCAAGAGAGGGTATAAGATTCACTTACTAAAATATCCTTGAACAAGTTTATATGATGATCTATACAAAATTAATTGCATTCTTGATGTTATATATGAGGGTTGTTTTGTCGTATCTTATAATTATGTGTTTTAAGTAATGTCATAGTTATGATTAAGTTAGGAGATATTGATTGTGTTAATTTCATTGGTTGGTAGTTAAGAAATCAATAAAATTTTTATTATTGTTTGAATATTTCTGAGTTAATACCTAAGTAGTTGCTTAATGATTAGAAAAAGTTCAAGTGTGGGAGTGTTAGAAGGGGTATCTTATATAGTTTTAAACTTTGTTTTCATGTGTTTTTACCCCTACTAATCTATTAATTTTCCATATTTAAGAGTTTTTGCTGTGGATAATTTGCAATTTTATGTCTCTTTAAGTAGTTAAGTGCCAGAACAATAAAATTTTAATGCATTTGCAAACAGTAAACAATTATCATGGAAAATAACACAACTTATGTTCCTGTGCATTACCATTTTACTTCCAAATAAAGCCAATGGATCAATGTTTTTTGGTAAAGGTGGCATTGCTTTCAGGGTGAAGAACCATTATTTTATTCCTTGAAGTTAGCATTATTATGCTTCTTAAGTACTATCGTTAAGCTTTAAAATGGAGACAAAAAATAAAGGGCCTTGTAGAATGATGTTCTTCATCACTACATTTGAAATGATGCTTTACTCATAAATTGCATGACTTGAAGGAGTGTTTTAGAAGGGCAATTAGACAAAACTACCTTGGACATGTTTTAGGGTTTTGAACCTAAGCAATCTCCATAAAAATACAATAAAAAGGAAAGGGTAGAGGAGAGGAGAGAGCTATATATAGAGAGATGTAATCAGTTTTTGTTCTTATTCTTAGTTAAGTTTTTTCTTCTTAAGGTTTAGTTTTCTTTTGTTATTTCCTTACATAAATTTAGTGAGTTAAAGTTCTTTAAGAGCATTTAAGGTAGATCAAAGAGCAAGGATTAGCAATTGGGATATATATACGATTCGAATATTTTTTTTCTTTAACTCTTTCTCTTCTACTTTGTATTGACTCTTTATGTTATTTCATTAATGGGCATATATTTTCTTATTTAACCCTTGTGTTCATTATTGATTGTTGGGTTAAATTGCTTAATTGGGGCCAAGGTAGTAGTTGGACTAAATGTATCCTATTTATCTTCTTCGAAGTATAAAGATTTTTTTTAAATTAAGTGCTTAACTATTTATCTTAGTGGATCATTAAGTAATTAGGGATCTAAGAACTTGGATCTAATTTTTAGGAAAGTTAATTAATTAATGCAATTTAATTTTTTAATAACCAAACTTCAATTTCTTATGAAGGTCTCAAATCTGAAAAGGGATTTTAGGTTTGAAGTTTTTAAGCTTTATACCTATTAATATAATTTATTAAATGAACAAAATATAAATTAAGATTAAGAGAGATAAGATTTTATCCTAACCCGAGCTCTATCTTATTTTAATTAAGATACCCTATATTTATTCAACATAATAATTCTCTAGACTTGGTAAATGCACTAAACTTTAAGACCCTAATTAGATCTTAAGAATAGAAGAACCTTAGCTAGTTACTAATTTTTAGTTTGATTAGTATATTACTTTAGTTATTAATTTACTTGTTAATTCATTTAACCAATTGAAATTAGAGTTTTCTAGATGATAATATGCCTTGTGACTTAGTAGTTAATGTAGATCCCTATAGGAACGAGCGTTGGACTTACATCTATTATATTACTTGCTGATGGTGTGCACTTGCCCCTTAATTATAGATTAGGAATCAATCAACATGTAAGGAAGACAGTATGCAAATTGACTTATAAAGTTTTGAAAACTAATGATGGAGATTGAGCATCCCAAGTGGCTTTGGGTAAGCCAGAAGGAGTGGGATATATTTGAGAGCTTAGGCAACAAAAAGAAATACTTAAACAATCTCATCAAAGTGATATTACGTCAATAGATCTATTGGAAAACCTTGGAAGAGCAATGACATAATCGTAAGCTAAACATGTTAAAAAGGCTTTCAACAATTTGATAGTGGACTTATATATAAGGGGAGAAGCTAAAACACTTGGAAACCAATAAATTAAGTTTATAATCATGATTCAAGACTTCGAGCAACGTGTTGGACTTGTTGAACAAAGATGAACCTACTGCATAACTTGAAATAACTTATTTGTTATAATTAAACTATTTTGAGAATATTTGAACCAATTCATTGGGCCAAATATTTTTTATATTTAGAACTCTTACTTATGCTACCTATGACTTAACTAAGTGGATTCTAACCATAAATAAACATAATTAGGCACTAGGTTTGTTTTGGATCTAAACAACTTGTTTTAAGCTTATTCGATAAGGAGATTATTATTTTAGATTAAGATGGACTGAAAACACTTCCTATCCTTATAGAATTTGGCTAGGTCATTAGGTTTACTATTAAAACACCTTATTTTGCCTCTTATGGTGTTTTTTTTTCCTTGATTACAAATTCAATAAATACATTGAGTGTTCTTTGCATTACTTTAGATAAATCCTTTCATGGTGCTTTTTAAAGACTTGATTTTCATTCGAGCAAGTACTTTTAAAAATAAAACTCATTCCTTATCACCCCCTATCATTTCTAAATTCTATAGTTCTGGCATAAATACCTTCAAAATCATTATTTCAATCTTGCATAATACTGAAAGATCCTTGGACCTTAATATTATAATTTTTGTTTCATGTAATATGAGGTGAAGAGCTTATTCATTTTTAGTATAAGAGCCATATTCCATTGTCAAGGTTTGGATTAACTTGTTTCCTTTTATTTTTGTTCAATTTCATGTATTTTTGTATTTAAGTTCTTTAGTTTTCTTTATTATTTTCTTAGAATCATAAAAATATTTTCTTAAGTATTTAAATTTTGTTGTCTTATTATAGTATTCCATCTTTTTCATCTATTTTCAATCCATTTCTTTGAGTTCTTGTGTTACTTAAAACCAATCATGATCTTCTTAATCTTTACTAATTCTAATCATATGCATTCAAAGAATTTCTTATTGAATCTTTGAATTTGTCAAAGTAATCCAATTGAATCCTATAATTATCACTTTAATTTTTTTTATTGATTCTATTTTTTTCCTTTAAGGTTCTTATTGAAAAAAAAAAAGAACTAAAAATTTCAATAAAATATAAAATAAAATATAAAAGAAACAAATTTGATTATATTTCTTAATATTTATCCTTTTGTTATCAAATTCCTATTCTATATGGACTTAACAAGTCAATTGGGTAGATAGGAAGATCTCATCAAACAAACTTTTAAACATACTTAAACTCATTCAAATCTCAATTAACCAAATTTCTCTTCTTTAATTTACCATAATTGAACAAGTAACTTGGAATTTAAGATTTTGAATTCCTAGTTCTTTAAATAATAATGATTTGAAGCTAAACTTTAAGAAAAAAACATGATTTTTGTTCATTCTTTAAGAAAATGATTCTTTAAGTCAAAAATACATTGCACTAATTAGGGGAAAATCTGTATTCTTTATTAAATTACATTTTATTTGATGTGGTTAAAGTTATGGGGGTTCTTAGAGCCTCCAAAATCCAATTTGCTGACTTTATTGCCTTTGGCCTCTTTAATGAGTTTTCTTTTTTGCTTTTTTCCTTCTTCCATCAATTTTCCTCTTAGGAGTGGTAATTCAAAGGGTACAAATTGGAACTTGTTCTCTTGAAAGAAAATTTTAGTTTGCAAGAACTTCTAGAGTAAGGATATTAAGAGGTAAGAGGGAGAAACTAATTTCCTATTAACATTTTTTTGTAGATTCTAAATCATATCCAACACTTGAAATTCATCATCTTCTAGTAATGATAAAGAGGTAATTCAAGGTGGAGAATGGGAGAGTAACTAGTTAGAAGTGAAGTCACAATAACAAATGTTTGAAATGATGTTTAGGGAGGATGAGGACATTAAGAAGAAGTCGGCATAAATGTCTTTGAAGTTTAATTCCCAGTCTAACCTAAGGGAGGGATCAATTAAACATATAAAGATCAATTTTAAAGATGACAATGACTAGTTTAGCACATTTGAAGAAGTTGGAAACTATAAAGGCAATAGAGATGTTAGAGGTAAAGGGAGAATGGGTGGAAATGGTGGAGGTAGATTTGAGTATAGGAATGTGAGGGGACTACAGGATATAATGAACAACAACATAGGTAGTATTACAACTAAGATACCTACCTTTGTTATGAAGATGGGTTCAAATATATATCTAGAGATGGGATGAAAGATCGAGTTATTGTTTGAGTGCCATAAATTTTCTATTAAGAAGATATTTAAATTAAAATCTCTAAATATAATGATTACACAGTTAGTTAGTAGGATCAACAGATTATGCATAGGAGTAAAAATAAAGAATCACTAATTAGCACTTAGGAGGAGATGAAATTATAATTCGTAAAAGATTTGTACGTAGCTTGTATTATAGAGAGCTTTACTAGAGATTATTGAATCTCACCCAAGGAAATAATGTTGTAGAGAAGCTACAATGGCTTGGTTTGTATGTGGTTTCAAAACGGAAATTGCTAATGTCATGACTACATCATTATAGGGAATTATAAGATTTTGTGCACGTGATAATGAAAGTTAAGATAAAATTTAAAAAGAAGAATACTAACAGTGTAAGTGTTTCTACTATAGGAAATACATCTTAGAGCAAATCATCGAGAAAAAAGGAAGATAAAGCTCCAAGTAGCAAGCTTAAAACACCCAAGCTCAAAATAGCATAAGAGGGAAAAAGTAAGGTTAAATCCATTTCTAACTCAATGAGTAAAGATATTAAATTTTTTTGCTAAACGGGGAAAGGTCACATTACATCATATCCAAGCAAGTAGGTAATGACAATTCAGGATGGCGAGTATATGTCTAAAAGTGAAGAAGAGGAATACATTAACATACCTGAATTACAAGACATTGATTGAAGTGGATATGAATTCAAGATGGAGCAACCAATAGAGGGGAAAATATTAGTAATTGGTAGGGCTTTAAGCATTCAGTTTAGAGAATATAAAGATAATATGAACCAACAAATAGAGAATTTGTTCCATACAAGGTGTTCTAATAATGATTAGATTTGCAACGTAATGATTATAAAGGAAAATGTTTGACTACTGCAAATATTAAATTGTTTTAAAAATTAAGGCTACAAAATTCCAAAATTACACCTTGAATTCTGCAATGGCTTAACAAATCCAGTTAGGTGAAGGTGTTTAGGCATGTGTTACTAGCATTGTAAACTAGGAGATATAAGGAGGAGGTTTTGTGTGATGTGGTGCCTAAGCAATCTAGACATATTTTATTAGGTTTTATATGGTAGTTTGAGAAATAATAAATCTATTATGGCTACAATAATTGTCATCAACTCACTATAAATGCAATGAAATACAGTCTTACTCCTTTTTCACTAAAGAAAGTTTGTAAAGAATAATTGAAAATTCATCAGAGAGAATAAGCAAGGTTCAGTGAAATGGGTGGTAAGAAATAAATGAAAACACAAAGGGAAAAATCAAACATATTAAGAAACACTTCTTTGAGAGATAAACATAAAGGGAGAGAAGTAAGCATAGATGTGAGAGCAGCGGATGTAAGAGATGCATTATTAGACAAGCACAAGATGCTAATTTTTTAGTATAAAAAAGCTCATTTATTAGATGAGTACATTACCAACCATGATTTTCCAAGTGTTATTATTTTTATTTTGCAAGCCTATTGTTGTGGTCTAACTCTATTCTAATTTTTAGCTAATCTAGCCTAAGAACAATTGGAATCAAGCATACCTGGTCAATAAGTAACGTAAAATGCTGAAGTATTGAGTATCGTCTCCTTAGGAATCATAGTGTAACACTAAGTCAATAGTATTTAATTATCTAAAGAACTCTAAATTGATTTTGTTATAAAAAGATAAAAAGAACTAAATAAAACAAAAATAAAAAATGTTTAATTTAAATATAAGCCAAAGAATTAAGTGTCTCATGAATGATAATCTAACTAAAGCCTCGAATTTCAGTAGGTTAAACAAACAAAGAAACAAATCATTAGACAGATTTAGGGCATTTATCAATAAAAAAACATAAAATAATTGATTAGGGAAATATCTTTTCTCTTTTAAACTTAATTTATCTAATTGATCTGTAAACAAATTATACTAAAAGATATTAATCTCGAGAAGCTTAAACTCATGTTTGTTAGATCTGAAAACCCTCATAAAAACTTTAAAGCTTGATTTACATATAAATTTAATCATGTTGCCTAATTAATCTTCCAATAAAAAATAATTGAAAGACCATTTTAATGAGTCCTCTAATCATCTAATAATATAATTTATGGGACCATGCCAAAAAAGATTAAATTAAGCACTTTAATTACATAAAAATCTTCCAATCTTACAAAACCTATTTAATCCTAACCATAGGTAAGGGCAAATTAAGCATACATATTCAACAATAGAAACAATGATGTAACAAGACACATATCCATTATTCAAAAATAAGAGTTAACACAAAATAAGAAAGAAAGAGAAAGGAATAAAACTAAAATTGATACAATTCAATGAAATACCACTCTTCAATCCACCTCGAATGCTCTTAGGAACTCTAATCCTCTAACTCAATATAAAGAAAGAACAAAAGTACAAAAAACATATGCTAAATCCTAACTATGAATAAGAAAGAAGTTTGTCTCTACATCTTCTTCATCTCTCCATCTCTCTTATTCTTCTTCAAAGGGCCCATTTTATTTTGTATTTTTAAACTTTTTATAAGCTCTTGAGAGTGGTTGCTAGGGTTTGGAAGTCTTATAAGATGTCTCTAAGTGATTTTCCATTTTTTTCCCTTTAAAATTTACAAAAGACATATATCTAGATACTCCTTACCTTCAAGTCAAGCTTTTTAATTTGATATATACTTAGCAATCAGCTCTTTTGATATTGATTCTTCTTCTTTTTGACCTGATTGCTCAACTTGTGAGGTTGAGTTATGGATAAGGCCCCTACACTTTTGATTTGACCATCTACTATAGATACAACCTTCTCTAATAGCTCTATCAACCTTGATTCTTCTTCTTGTTGATGCTAACAATAACTTAATAGAAGTGGTTCAAAGCAAGCCTAACCACTCTAGAAAATATCTAGATGATCCACCCAATTATATCTATAGGTGTTAGTCCTATAGTCCTCATACACCATCCACTTAACTCTTCCAAGAGCTGTCTTAATGTTGGGATGTGTAGAAAGGAAAACAGGTTCCCCTTTGTCTCCACCATCAACGACCAATTCCTCCATCTTCTCATGGTTCCCAAATAATTCAACTCATTATAGCATATGTTTTATCAACGAGAGTTATTATCGTAAACTTTGCTTAAACCTATAGTTTACTTTCTTAAATTTATATCTCAAAGTTAATAGAATTACTATATTGAGATAAAACATTTAGATAAAGGATAGAAATAAAATTGAGATAAAATATTTAGATAAAGGATAGAAATAAAATTGTTTTATATTTAAGGACTTAGTTAAGAAATTTCTCAAAATTTAAGAATCCAAAATTGTCTTAATATATGATTAAAGTATTAATCTTTTTTTTCATTTAATCAATAATTTCTTACTTTAAAATTATATTATTTTGAATAATAGAACACTATTAGTTACTAAAACTGATTTTAAGCATTAGTGGACTGAATTTCTTAGATATAGGTTAAATTTGATAAAAGTTCATAAAAAAATGTTGTATGTTCATTATGCATTATTATAATAAGCCATGTTGAGAATTTCATTAATTAATTTTAAGAGATATATCAATGTCATATAGATAACAAAATATAATAACATTTTGAGTTGACCAATATCTCATGAACTTTCAAAGTGACACATAATATAGATAACAAAACCATGATAGCATCTCATAGAAAGTTATATAAAGTAAAGCAAGAAGGTTTAATACCTTAAAGGAATTGTTCTAGTGAGATTAGCCTACTAAAAGCACAAATAAGGACTACAATTGAAGGAATGTCTTGATAATAATCATCATTAGAAGAAGAAACTTGCATGATTTCTTTTACTAACATTAGATATGATAGAGATCAGATATATTTCTAATTCATGCTTTTGGGTATTTCTAATTCATAATATTGACAATGTGCAATATATGATGAGAAATAAATTATTGAGTAAAAGCAGTTGATTTAAGTTTATATTAATAGTTTCTATGTACTAGATCAAGGGAGAATCTTGCTTAATACAAGTGACAAGAAGATTGTTGGTCCTATAAGGTACTCAAGAGGGGGATGAATTAGGTGTAATCAAAATTTTCTAAGGTTTTTACTAATTTTAAAAATTCACCTTAAAAATTATGTAATAGGAAAATCTAAAATATTTAAATTAAAATATTAATATAACAAAAATTAAAACAAACATGTAAAATAAGTAGGATATAGATAGAAATGACAAATAGATTTTATAGTGATTTGACGTACAAATCTCACTTATGTGCACTCTCTTGGATATCATTTAGGACTAACAATTGGTATTAGAGTATAAGTCTAATGTAGGCGAAATTATAGTGAATTTGTGATAAAAAAATCTTATGGCACATATGATGAATACTTTTGCTCCCTCAATCAGTTTAAAAGGACAAAATACATATAGAGCACCATTTTTTTTATGGAAATAATTTCTTACATTGGAAGACTAGAATAAGATGTTATTTTATGGGTTAAAGTATAGAATTATGGTTAATCATTTCTCAAAAGACCCATATGCCTACTAAACTCATAGAAAATGAATTAGTGCCTAAGAAAGGAGTTGAATGGGGTAAAGAAGAAGGCAATGAACCTCTCTTAATAGTAAAGCTATGCATATTTTGTATTGTATTCTAAGTATGATTGGATTCAATAGAGTTTTAATGTTAGAAACTATATATGATATTTGACATACATTGAAGATCACATTGAAGTACAAATTAAGTAAACAACAATAAACTTATTATTCTCACTCATTAATATAAACTTTTTCAAATGATATATGATGAAAATATCTCTATTATGTATGCTCATTTTATTGATATTATTAATGTTTTAAAGGGTCTAGGTAAGACTTATTCGAATGTTAAGTTTACTAGGAAGATTCTTAGGCCCTTACTGAAATCATAAGAAGCTAAGGTAACTGCTATTCAAGAAGTGAAGGACCTCAAAATTCTCCCCCTCTATGAACTTATTGGCTCGCTATTAATATATGAGGTGAGGATGAAGGAGACCAAAGTAGATGAACTCATGCACAAAAGGAATAATGTAGCTTTTAAGGCTAAAAGGAAATAGGAAAGTGAAAATGAAGAATCTTCATATGCAAGTGAAAATGAAGCACTCACTCTTGTCATAAAGAGTTTAAAGACACTCATAAGGAAGAAGGAATCCATGCATCAAAAGGGAGGCCAATTGTTCTCTAAAAATAAATTAACAAATACAACTTTTCTTAAGTATGGTGAAAAAGGTCACTTAAGATAACAGTTCCCACACCTCTAGAAGAAGAAGAAGAAGAAGAGAAGGACAAGAAAGAACCAAAGGAAAAGAAGGAAAAGAGGGAAAAGAAAGAATTGAAGAAAAAGGCATTGAAGGCCACATAGACCAAATCAAGTGAATTTCAAAATAAAGAAGTGGAAAACATGTATTTTATGGCATATAATGAGATATATTCTTCTCATTCTCATTATAGTGATAATGAATGTGATGTTAGATACTACTATGTAGAAGTGTTAGAGCATATACAAGAACTAACTAGGAAAAAGAAAGACTTGCATGATAAGCATAATGAATCTTAGATGAGTATAAGTTAGAAAATGAAACTTCTAAGCAAGAATTAGATTCAAACAGCAAGGATAATGATGGTCTAGTAAATGAAATCAGACCACTAAAGAAAGAAATAGGTGCTTTAAGGAATCACTTGCAAAATTTATGAAAGGTAATGAGAAATTAAAAAGTATGCTAGGTAACTAAAAATTAACTAATGATAAACATGGTTTAGGATATTCCAGTGAAAATAGGCCATCATTTAGTGAAAATGGAACATCATCTAGCAAGAAAATTTTTGTTAAAGGAAAGAATTTGGAGGATGAATCCCCACCTAGATCCTTTGTCCAAAATACATAATCTAATCGGCCACAACTTAGGCAAATGCATCACACATTCATGTATAGTCATAAGACTAGACCTAGGAGATTCACTCATCAAAGGCTAATGATAGAAGGTTTTTTTTTTCAATTTAGGCAAAATTTTCAAATGTGACCTTAAAATAATTTTAGGCCTAAAAATGACTATAAAAGTGCATATAAAATGCATACCCCTTTATTTTGCACTTATCGTGCCTATTATGGACATGCAGCTTATTTTTTGTATAAGAATTAAGCAATTGAATGTTTCTTCATATGGTCATGATAGGTATGTCACTAACATTCAAGAACCTAAGATGATGTAGGTACCAAAGATATATTGATTTTGTTTTATGGGTATTTAAGGGTATCTCTAAGAGCATAAAAAGATGAAAATCACTAAGATGCATTGTTGAACCAAGGAAGAAGAATGCAAGATATTTGGTAATGTATGATAAAGGACGTACACCTTGATCCCATTCTTAAAATGAAATAAATTTGACTTGATTATTTACATTATGATTGATATTTTAGAATTATGAATAATTTTAGTGATGAAATTGTTGCTTAACGTTTTGTTCTTCTTAAAGTGATTATTGATTACTTAGATGCTTTATGGATGACGTGATGATTTGACATTACTTCAAAAGTTGCATAAGGAAATATGTAGAGAAATGACAGGACCCCGTCCTATTGGATTAGGCAACCTGCCCGGCACTCCATGAAAACCCTCCAGTCGATTATCTTAATCATACTGAAGAAGTCTCCATGAAGCTAAGCCTCATTTCCACTATCTTTAATAAGTCTTAACTTGTATTTCATTAAACATAAGTAGTGAAGTT
>JAOXYD010058418.1:0-13060 GCA_028565735.1 Pinacopodium congolense
CATTTAAACACAATATAGGGGTCATAATGCATCAAATTCACTATCAAAATCATATCAATTTTGACCCCTATCAGATGTCCTAAAACACTCATATCTTTTTCACTTTTCTTGAACCCTAATTAAATTCTCTCTACTTTTGCCACTATGCCAACATTAAATTAACCTTCCAACTCTAATTTTTTTGCATCAATCCACTATTTCTACATCAAATCAACAAAATATTTCTCTTATGTTCTCTTAAACACTTGGAATATAGATATGTTTCATTTTTCAAGGTTTTATGTGTGAATAAGCTATCCTTGCTTTGTTTGGTGTGTTTTTTTGTCATCTTTGGGTTTAATTGTTGCTCTAGGATGTTCTAGTATATAGATTAACCCTTATTGAATATTACCTATTTGCTTATGTGTTGATTTGAGCGGTTTGCATATGGGTATAGGTGTATTACGAATTTTGGTATATCATTCATTCCTAATTTTTTTAATGTTTTGTTGAAATCATTGCAATATTTTGATTATGAAGGCACTTACCAAACCATTTGTTTATAATTAACCACCTATAGGTTATAATGTTGAATGAAACCTACATGAATGTGAAGGTCTAGGATCTTTAACAAGTGAATGGGATATGCATTAGGCTTGAATGAGTCTAGGATGACCTGCACTTATATATTTATATTAATTTAGGCATAAATACCTATTATGTTTTCGTTGATAATTTTATCATGTCATCCCTACAATTCAAGTTAGATGGTTAATGCTAGCCAAGGGTTTATAAACGATATATTTACTAATTGTTTAAACACATTACATGAATTAACATTTAAACTATTAATTGATATTACATTGTCATTATGGTGTGTTTATATGCTTATATGGTTAATGATTTGCCAGAGTTAGGCATATATTTAAGCACTCATGATTGCTTTAGAATTCTTACAAGAATCATGCCTAGGCAAAAGGGATTAGCAAAGATAGCTCATCACAACAAGGCTTCTTATTCACAATAAAATTCACAATAAAATGTTTAGCCTCGCATTAAAATACAAGGTGAAACCTAACAATAAAGTGTAATTTAAGTTATGTTTTCTATTAATGCTAACATCATTAACCGATTTTTCATGATGATCTATATAAAACTACTTAAATGCTTGACATTATGCATTGAGGGTTTCCTATTTACTAATAGTGCAATTATGTGTGATAATAATGTTTTTGTCATGAAGGGATCGTGATATATAAGTTATATCAAAATCATTTATTGATATTTGTTTTTATTGAATTAACTTTCAACTCTTGATTGATTTTGTTTTGAGTGGATGTTTAAGTCATTATTTGAGGACAAGCAATAACTTAAGTACGGAGGTATTTGATAGTACCTAAATTATAAATCTTTTAGGAATGGTTTTATGATGATTATCTTGAGTTTAAGGGAAAAATCTATATGATTTATATGCATATTTAGTTAAACCTTGGAATAAAGATTTTTTTTATATGATTCCAATAATTGATTATTTTTTTAATAGGAATTAATGGGCAACAGATTAATTATTTTTTAATAAGAATTAGTGGGCAATAGGATTTTAGAGTTAGAAGAGATTTGGAATTGATTTGGGAAGAAAGAGAATCAAGTTTGGAAGCTCCATATCAAATTTCATGGCCAATGGATGAATAACAAAGAAATTATAATGAAAATACCAAGAGGAGTGCAAAGCTAGACAAAAGTAGGTAAAACCATAGTCGCAACCTTACTTGTGGTTTCTTGTTAGAGAAAACTATAGGAAGAGCCATAGCCATGGCTTTAGCATGTTGCCACATATAAATAACCTAATTTAGGTTATTTCAAAAGGACTTTAGCCTCTTAAAGCCTTCAAGTAACTGCCAAAGGGGAGAGATCAAGTCTTAAGCCATCTTATAAGGGCTTTGCACAAGAATGAAGGATAAATATAGATCTAGACAAATTAAATTCATCATTAAGATTAGACTTCATGATAAGAATCATGAAAGAGTTAAAGGATTCAAGATTTATAATCATGAGCCTCTTTATATCTAGGAACTAATTCTCTTATATAAGTTAGGTTGTAATGAAATCTAGGATGTAGTGTTTTATTATTTTCTTGATTTAACATTGAATTTCCATATTTGCATTGAATTTTTTATGGAATTAATGGCATCGATTTTTTATTATTATACAAATGTAAACTTCAATTTCAATGATGTGATTATATATATTTAGATTAAGAAATCGAATGTATGTTTAGATCAATCCATAAATAATGTATCTTGCGTGCAGACCTAGAGATAGGCTTATATAAGATGTTTGGATTAGGTGTGACAATCAAAACCATAGGTTCCACAAAATGCATTAATGCATCTAATTGGTAAGTTGATATAAATTTATCAAATTAAATATAATTGCATAACTTGATAGAGACTGTGATTTAATTTAAAGAACCTAAGGTCTAAAAAAATTTGGAAAACTTATTGAATCAATGTTGAAAAATGAATATGAAGACATCCTAGAGGAATTAACTACCTAAATCCTACCTTTATTATTGTTCGCTAATTCTTATAAGTTGCCTTTGGAATTTCTTTTTAGTTATTTTGTTTATTTTTTTTAATAAATTAGTCAATCAATCATCCTCTTAAATAGGCTAGATAATGAGGAAAAGAATTAATTTATAGTTATAGTCCTGATGGATCGATAACTTGAACTCATGACAGTTGTACTATGTAATGATAGGGGCACTTGCCTTATAACTTGAACTCACGACAACTGTACTATGTACTGATAGGTGCACTGGCCTTATTATGTGTTATGATAATGTTCAGTTTTCATTCTTGGTTTAAGTTTTTATATAAAATTTAGGAAAGCTTCACATGCATCAAACCCCTTTGTAATAAGGTGGAACGAAAGACGGAGGACAACAAGTAGTACCAACCTAGCGATGATGGCTCTTACAGTCAAATAGTGGGTAGGACAATCCAACCACATTCATTTCTAAAGATACTAAATTAGAAAGTAATAATCAATTCAATATGAGAAGAGTGGAGGATAAATCAGCTCACTGGTTAATGTCTTTGAGTAGTTCAGACTTAACTCCATCACTGGTCCACCCTCTAACGAAGTTCCCTTAAACAAGCTATTCTTTGAGCAGACTAAAAACTTAATCAAGTTCATTAAGAGGAAGAGAGAAAAATACTAAAAGATTGAATAAGATAAGAGAGAAGAGGAAGAGGAGGAAGAAACAATTCAAAGACCACCCTTGATAGTAAAATTAGAATCTGATTCTCACAAATATTGAGCGAGTCTTTATTGGGTAGTATACTTGTTCTATCCTCTCCATTTTTAAATTCTAGCTTATTTGGTCTATTTAAGAGGCTTATAAAAAACATAGAGAGATTCCTTGCTTGAATTGTTCAATCCTTGCCTCTTTTAAATGTAGATATCCTTAATAGTAACTGGTAGTTATTTGAGCTGCTAATTTAGGATTATACAGGTAGAGTGTTGAGTGCTTCCTTTTTTCATGAAGCTCTCAATTTGATTCTCACATAATAGCATCTTTTTATTTTTCTTTAGGTCTGATAGTGTTGTAAGTTTTTGGAAAATTTAATCCTCTTATACAAAAACCTCAGTTCTCTTTAATTTTAATATTATTTACTTACTTTTATACCAACAAAAATATACTATGAAAATTATGCTAAAATTAATGTAAGTTTGGCATACATCAAACTCTAATATACTTAATTAATTGCTTGCCCTCAAGCAAACTAATCCATCATTTAGTCTCAAATAAGAAATAATTTTTCGAGTGTTAGACCAATCCCACGTAACCATTGAAAATTCTTCATTACTTATTCAATTATAAAGATCATTAAAGTGGTATGCATGTAACTACTTGCATCAATTCATAAGTTGGGTTAATTTACATTATGATTCTTAAAACTTCAACCCAAATCATAAAACTCATTTCCATGCATAAAATGAACATATACGACATACATGCTTCCACTTTCAAACATAATCACGTCTTATATTTATTAATAAGACATGAATTGTAAAAAAAAACATTGGAGGTTTGGTTGAAAAGTTAGGTAATGTTTTTATGTAAGAGTAAACAACTTATCATGAATACCCCTAGTTACTCAACTAAATTACTATACCCCAATTAACTAGATTACTATCTTAAATAGCTAAGAACACCAAATCTTTAACTTAAAATTTTTTATTAGTACAAAACCAATAGAATGAAATTATTATGCTCACTTATTTACACAAAATATTTTTTAAGGATGATAAAGATGCTCAAAATAAGATACAATTGCTTATCAATATGAATTTTGCATAAATAATATCATAATGATCATCAAGTATTCATTTTGTAATTTTATACAATAACTTGAATTCACTTGCTCACCAACCATCATAATTAATCACATATACATTCCAAATCACAAAGACAATCAAATTCATAATGAATTATCTTCAATAATATACTTTCAAAAGAAAAAAATTTCCAAAACTCACTTTCCATTGAGAAGGTCATGAAAAAATTAATAAGCTTGATACATCATATCATATTTCTAAGGTCCCTCCTCTACACTTAAAATAAACATCATACTTATTATTTCAAAGATGCAAGACAATATTAAATATGAAAAGGTGAAAGAGATAATAAGGAATTTGAACTTGCATGATTTTAAGGCAGATGGTCAAGTTAAGATGTGATTCCACTCCATTGAATTGGCATTAAAGTGATAAAATTGATTATAAAGAAAGCTTTAGGGAAAAATTAAGTTAAAAAGAAGTCGTAATTTTAGTAATAAATGTTTATAAAAATGATTTAAAATATTAACAAAACAAAATACAAAAAATAAAGAAATTAAGGTCCTATAGGGAACAGAGAGGTATCCTAATAGCACATATGGCTCTATCGTAATTTGTTCCTCTAGCTCATGAAATGATATAATTTCCATAAAGCTCCTAATAAAGGGCTTAAAAGCTACTATCCTTTTATCATCATGGGGAACATTAATCTCCTAAGTGGTCAATGTAACAGACTCATCTAGCTCTCCAAAATTTTCATCCTTTGTGTCCTCCTCTATGGTTGGCTCCTCATCAGCTCTAGGCTCATCATGTATGGCTTCATCCTCCTCTGCATTGCTGGCTGATATGCTTCCTCCTCCTGTGCAAATGGCTTAACTAATCTAATATGTGGAGGTAACATCTCCACTCTTAACTGCTACGTGAGTCACACCAAATTATTACCCTACTAGTTTATGGAAGTCTCAATGAAAGTGAGATGGGTTGGTTAGGGTATTGGTACAAATGATGGTAGTGGATGTGGACTCAAAGCTCTTATAAGTCATGTTATCTGATCCTGTAAGGTTAGTTCCTCCTTGTCTGCTCATGGTGGTGCACCAATTATTCCAAAGTATTACCCTCAACTTAACCATATGCATCACCTAGAGATGGCATAGGAGAGGCTATCATTGTGAGATTAAAGTCATCCAAGAGCTCTATTAGACCTCTTGC
Organism: Pinacopodium congolense; assembly: GCA_028565735.1. NCBI lineage: Eukaryota > Viridiplantae > Streptophyta > Magnoliopsida > Malpighiales > Erythroxylaceae > Pinacopodium > Pinacopodium congolense. Next base: position 5,533 of record JAOXYD010058418.1, read on the forward strand.
CAATGATATAATGACTAAGCTACCACCAATAATGCTGAAGTTGGAGTAGTGAAAATACCTTTAAACTAACTAGAAGAAGATGATGCCTAAGCATGTACTCTTCCTCTGGCGCATACAATATATGAGGAATAAATCCCTTTTAGTACACTAGTGCTCTCTCTCCCTGTTAGTAAAACAAATGCACTAATAGCTTATACACGAACTACATATAAGGAAATTAGAACTATGATCCCTTAGATTTAGTGGATGATAAGGTTGCACAATAGCCATGGCCCTATATTAGCTCTACGAATCTAAGTCAGAATGGTCCTAATCAATGGAGATCCCGCTTAATTGCAATGATGCCATGCACTCATATGTGTAAAATTAGTGTGGACCAAAAAATTGATTAAAGATCATACTATATCCATACCCTTTAGCTATAATTTAAGGATTGAAATGTCCTCCCATGATTTCTTGGTGTCAGTAACCTCTAATTTACTGATGAACTCTAAGGTTAACTCTTGATAGATGGGTCTTTATAGTCAAAGACTTTAGACCACTTGTCAAGTGATGTCTGACCACCTGTCAGGTGAAAGAATCAGTAGATGGGTCTTTATAGTTAAAGAGGTTTGACCACATGTCGACTGAAAGAATCTTCCAAACCCCATTAATAAAACCTAACTATCTAAAATGTCTTAATAGATGAGGTGGGTGCCTTAAATTACTTAGTGTAAAAGGATTGATGCAACTTTTGTTACGCCTCCATCTTAAAATGAAATTGTGGATGATTCCACTATTGTGAAGTACATGCTTAAGGTTATGACGACGCTGATGGTATTTACTATGACCTCTGGTATGTGTCCTCAAGAAAATAGGGCAAGAAGTAGAGGAGGTAGTGTCCACTATGTCCCTCTTGTGTAGTGGTTTTTACGAAAATCTCCTAGGTAATTTTAATGGTCCCATATTTCTCATCATAATATAATACCTAAAAGAAAAAGATGAATTAACTCTTAGACAACAATAATTAATATCACATATATGCATAAGTGTGGAGAGTTACATGCTATTTTTATTTTATATAGCAAGTATATGAATTGCAAATTTATATTATAACGGATATCATCCTACAAGGATTAGGATTAGCCACCTAACAACTTAAGCTACACTTTGTATAAGGAAAAAAATAAATTGAAAAAAATTGAAATTGAACCAAAATAAGGTAATATAACAATTTGACAATAAATAGTGCAGGAACTTGAGAAATCAAAGATTAACAATGGGAATTACTTCTATCCCTATTTTGTCTCTCTCTTACCTTATTAATTCAATTATGGAAGACTCAAGATATTCTATAGTTTTAGTTACCCTCTCTCAAGATGTAATCAAGTTTCCCTAGTTGAATATGAACGAAATTAATTTGTAATCTCTCGATCTCTTAAAAGTCTTTTCAACTACCCAACTAGTTATGAACCAATCTTATAGGTAATCAATTAATTAATTAAGATCTCTTGTTTAATTAATGACCTGATGTTTATAGGTCTATTAGGCTACCAACTCTCATTGTGCAACCTAAAACTAATTTCCTTACCCAATCTCTCAATTTCAAGTAATATTTTAATTACTAAGTGGAAGGGAGGCTATCATTAAGTAATCACTAGGCTATCATTAAGTAGTCACTCATAGAGATATCACAAACATTCATTAATTTAATCAATAAGATAGAGATAAACACAATAGTTCAAAATTAATTCCTAATAAGAAATTTAGCTACATAATTTTAATGAGTTCCCTAACAATCATTTTCTCCATACAAAGGGATAGAAAATGAAAGAAAGAAGAAAACTAGATAAAAGCTTGATAATCTTTCTCTTCTATCTTTAGTGCAAGATATTTGGAAAGTGAGTTTCTCTTATTGTTTCCCAAGGTTAATCTTGTTTCCTCATTTAGGTAGCCACCAAAACTGCCTTTTTTGGTATGTCCTAAATCATCCTCTGGTGGCTCCTATGGTTTCCCATGTGTTTTTATATCCAAAAGTAGCCTCTTAGAATAAAAAACATGTAAGATTCACCCCCATTAAAACCTAAAACATTTCATAATTATGACTAGTCATGATCACGACTTGCTTAGATTCAAAATCCTCTGTCACGATTGTGACTTATAGTTATCTTCCTTTAACCTCACCTTCTCCTCCACTTTGCTCCTCTTTTCAACTCTATATGAAACCCTTTTGAGTACCTACACAAATAAGGCCAATTTTTTGCCAATAAATAATAATCACTCAAAACCAATGAACATAAAGAGCATATCAAAAGAAAATGAATCTAGGACTTAAACACCTAATTATAATCTTAAATAAGCACATTAACACACTAAACAACTTAAGAATTAACTTCTAACGCAATGCTATCAAGTTCCCTACACTTAAACATTTTGTTGTCACCAAGAAAAACTCAAATGCAAGGTAAGAAAAACATATAAGTCACACAAAATGAAATAATGAATGATAGTTTGAATGCAAAAATGGAAAGAAATTTTATAAAACTACTTTAGCCAAGAACATCAATTATTCAAGAAGATCCAAAACAATCACTTATTCCATTCATATCATGAGTGCATTTAAATTTAATATTCACTTTAATTAAAACATTGGTATCATATTCTCACATCTATGTAATTAGTAAGCATGCACAATGTTCTAATTACTAAGTGGAAGGGAGGCTATCATTAAGTAATCACTAGGCTATCATTAAGTAGTCACTCATAACACTCATATTTGTTATATTATGATTAATCAATAGGTTACCCCTTTTGGATGAATTTTGGATTAATAAACGAGAGGATGGACTCAATTATAGAGAAAAAATTCCAAAGGTTACCTCAATTATGGAACAAAGGGAAAAAAAAGTAAAAAATCAAGGTGAAAAAAGAGCAAGTCACATTTCAAAGAAACATTTGCAAAAGGAGGAGGCATTTAAAACATAAAATATTAAAAGCAAAGGGGGCATTTTTAAAAATATTTAAAAGCTTTCTAGGAGTAAAACACGTTTTAAATAAGAGAGGAGGCTTTTAAATGAATGAAAAGCTTATAAGAGAGGCACGTAGCCCTAGGAGAATAAGGATAAAAAGCTTAAAAGCTTTCTAAAAGAGTAGGAAAAAACATTTAAGTGGGTAGAGCTTTCCCTATATAAGACGACAGCAAATGTTTTTTAAAGGGAGGAGCTTGGAGGTTGCTTTCCTTAGAGATGGCAGTAGCATTTTTCTTGGCTCTTCCTTGCTTTTTTTTTTTTAAGCTTTGTTTGAATTGTTCTCCCATTTTGTTCATTTCTTTCATTAGCTTTGGATGTTTCTTTTCATTTACAAGTACTTTTTGTCCATTTTTCTGAATGCTTTGCTATTTAGTGCTTTAGTTTAATTCTTTCCTTAGTTTAATGCTTTCCTAGTTGTCATGTTTAGATTATGTTTTATGATTTTTTTTATTGTATGAAATTGAGATTTTTATTAATTGATGGCTTTATTTGATTTTCCAACATCTTATTCTTCAATTTCTAGCCCTTGTTTGCATTGTTTTAGTTTGTTTATTATTTTTTTATCATTTGTTTAAGTTAATTTGGTAATGTTAGCTTAGATTTTACTTAACTTGGAAGGTATATATAGGATTTTGGATGAATAATTATAAAAATTGATTATAAATTGATTGGGCATTGTGATTTAGGTCAAGGTTAAATAGAAATTCTAGTTAAATGATATGAATTAGGGATTAATATATAGGATTGATCACTCTAGATATAATTTCTAATTTAATTGCTAGGAATAAGCTTGTGATACATGATAGTCTTAGTGATTTACACAAGTAGCAATAGGTTAAATGGTTTTGTTAATGAACTTAACTAATTAATCTAGGATTCCAATTCTTTAAGTTACACAATCCAATCTTACGAGTGTTGTGTTGGTTAGGTGACTTTAAAACTTTGGATGATATTGAAAAGATTTTACTTTAAAAACCAACGAAATTAAGACAAGTGCACCTATTGCAAAAGTAATAAAGTTGAGTAATTTTTAGACTTTGAATGTCAAACCTACGGGAAAAATGTTGCTTAATTACTAGGTAGATCATAGTACAATTATTTAGGAAAAATCTAGATAATTTGATTAAAAATCAGAAATTTGCTTAAACTAGACTACTTTAGTTTAAACACTTCAAAAATAATTTTTAATTGCTTATGAAAAATTTTGAAAATTACCAAATGTGTAAATTAGCTATGGATTATATTATTGATTATTTAATTTACCTTTAAAACACATTTAAAATCTGATTAAAGTAACTCAACTGTGTCACAGTAACTCAACTGACTATTGTGTCCCACTCATAATTTCAAATCTTATATACATATGTTTTATTTTGTTTCTTTTCTTTCTTTTTATTTTTCTTCTCTTTTTTTAATGTATATATACACATACACATGATTCGAAATCAGAGGAGTAGTTCTGCTTACTTATTTAACTAATTAAGTAATTATTCTTATTATATTTATTCTTTTGGGGGTTAATTCCGGTTCTTTTTCTTTAAATAGGGCTAATGCCTTAAAAGACGTCACAAAATTATTTAGAAAGTTGCATTTTATGTGGAATGTCCTTCTATCATTAGGTATCTACCTTCCAAATCATGAAATGAATTAAAGGCATTTAGTCCTTCATAGTAAAAATTAATCAGATAACATTTCAAATTAGCAAAATAATTGAATTCAAATAAAAACATGAACAACAAAAAGGATCAAAATCGAAAAAATTTTCCACAATTTATAGACTACGATGAAATTGATGATAAATTAAAACACTATCAAACATTCTAAACTCAAGTGTGATATTCCTCCCCCACACTTAAATGAAACATTGTCCCCAATGTTTAAAATAAGAAATGAAAAGCATAATGTAGGAGAGTAGGGAAAGAAATACACCCATATGATAATCATTTGAAGATCCGATGGTGTATGGAAATAGTCTTACAGGAACTGAAATAAAAAGATAAAGAACATAGAGAAATAGAAAAAAGGAGCTCCACTCATATAAATATGAAAATCAATACATCAAGGAGCTACAAATAGGAATAAAAGTCATCAGATATAACCAAAAAACAAAAGAAATCCAAACTATGAAAGGGAAACCTATACTAAAAAGTGTAAAAACTAAAACAACAAAAGCAATTGAAACAATTGAGAGGAAAAACCAAACAAACTAATCATCAGCATCCCTGGAATGATGAAATTCCCCAAAGCTCCTAACTCGAGTAGTCAACTCATCGACCTGATGCTGAAGGCCATCAAATCGACGAGTAATCTCGGAACGAAACTTAGAGAGCTCAAAACTGAGGCGACCCTCCATGTTAATCAAGTATTGCATCATTGCAATATGAGGATTGTCCGATGATGGTGGGGCAGAAGCAGGTGAATCACGTCTCTGGCTAGCATACTCTAAGTAGTGTCTGATGAAGCCTCACTTATCTCAGCCTCAGGTGCCTCAAGTGCTGCAGGTGCAGTAGCAGCTTCTATTCCCTTCTTTATCCACCACCCCTATCGAAAAATAAAGCTCCATTGCTGCAACAGAGAGGCATTGATGACAACCTTGGAAGATGCATCTGCAACCTCCTCAGACTCCAAAGGAACTCTAACATCCATAAAATTTCTCGTAAAAAGGCAAGGAAAACTAAAATTCTTGGTGGCCCTCTTAACTTTAACCATATCCCGTATACCAAGAATGATAAAACCGGATAATGGTATGCCAGAAATAGCTCCTAAATCATGCAACATCTTATGCAACAAATAGATATCTACCACCCTTATCTCATTCAAACCACTAGCCCTAGGACAAACTTTAGAGCTAATAAAGGCCATAATTATCCTCTCTCAGACCCCTAAGTTCGAGGCCATAAAGCATCTGCTATTCCTAGTCAATGCTAGGGCTTCCCTCACAGTAGGCACAGAAAATGAGAGATCAGTAGAAACCGAATCACCATGTAAATGGTCTGTGATCTTGACATAAACAACACCCTCATCTGGCACTCCCAATAAAGTTGAAATATAAGCATGAGTCAGGAGAATAGGGATACTTTGAACCATTGAGCGAACCTCAATAGTCTCGGAGTCATCCTTATCCTCTATGTTCGTGTAGAACTTGCGAACTAGGTTATGATAAAATAGATCTAAAAAGGTCACAACAGTCTCCCAACCAAGACTCCTGCATGCCCCAGAAAGATCAAACTGGGCATCAATGTCCAAATGAATCGGTCGTTCCTCAATAAATGAGTTGGGTCGATGTGCTTGATGCCAGTTAAAGTTTTCGACAATCATAAATCGGGAAGGGTCATACGCCAAACATTTCCTTGGTGATGTCATTGATGCTAAAGTGTTTAACAAATACACTGAAATATGTTAGAAAATTCAATTAAAATCAGAAAATATTTTCAAAAATTTTTTAAAAAATCCCTTATTTATTTGAAAATTTTCAAAATTTTGATCAAAATGATAGGCTACAAAATTGGTATCAATGGAAAGCTTATGAAATTATGAACACAATGACACCAATTTTCAATTTAATGGATGCCTAGATCAAGAGAAAATTAAAAAAGAATACCTTGATAGAGAAAAAGATCTGAACTTGTCAAAGCAGATTCTGAAAAATTTGCTATTTTTCAGAATGATTTGATGTAAGAATGTTGTAGAGGACTTTAAATGCGACAAATAGATACCAAGAACGCTCAATTTGGTTAACAATTGAGGAAGATATGAATTTTTGAAGGTTTTAAGGCGAAAAGAGGTGGAGCAGATAAACTGGAAAATGCTAGGTTTTATAGTTTCTTAGACCAATAACAGCGCCCTATTCTTCTTGCAACGATGTCGTTGCTTATTGATCAGAGCATCGTTACTTATCTTTTAACACTACTACAAATGGCACCATGTTCTACCAGCAACATAACCTTATTAGGGTGCCATTATTAGTCTTTCTTAAGCCAAATTTAATCAATTTCCTTCTAAATTTGAAACCAAAAACTCCTGAATTCAAATCCTAACAACATGGATTGAAAAATCCATCACATTTTGTCAATTTCAAGGGTAAAACACACTTAAATTCAAATCAAACACACTAAAACAAAGGCATCCTAAAGAAAACTAACTCAAACTAACTCAAACACAATTCCAAAGCTTCAACACTTGATTTATTAAATCCTAACAACCAAAATAAAATCAAAACACACACAATTAACCACCTAACTTGAAAATTTCATAGTTCAATTAGGATTAAATAGTGAAAGAGTCTCAGAATACTCCTCAACTGAACTAAACACATACAACTTCACTCTTTGCCCATTAACCTTGAAAGATGAGTGACCATTGCTAACTTCAATTTTTCCAAATGGATAAATCTTGGTCACATTATAAGGGCCTGTCCATCTAGACCTCAATTTCCCTAGAAACAACTTCAATCTTGAATTATACACTAAGACCTTATCACTAACTTTGAAGTCTCTTTGAATGATATGCTTATCATGCCA
>JAOXYD010058429.1:0-13060 GCA_028565735.1 Pinacopodium congolense
CATACAAGATATGCAATTTATACAACATACTTTGATAGATCTGAAATTAAGAGCTTAAATATAAAGTTTAGATGTTACAATAAATCCCAGAAAGACTTCTGGATGTTTCTTAAACTCTCAACTTGATTCTGAACACAAGACAAGCTCTAATTCATCAAGATCTTATAGAAAAATCAATAATATTCAAAGATCTAAGGATAAAAATAATAACTGTGATTAATTCGAAAAATGGAACAAAATAAGATATAATCTGAGTTTAGAAACCCTCTTGGATGATTCCTATACTCAGATATGAGTCTTAATAACAAGCTCCAATATTCAGAAACTTATAAATAATACAAAATTTTGAAGAACTAAGTGTTTGAAGCTTAGAACTAGGAAAAGTTAAGAATGAGAAAAGAAGAAGTCTCTCCAGATGGCAGATCTGATTTTCAATCTCTTCATGTTTCTTGTATGTTTTTAGGACTTGGAGAGCTCCCACCATGTGGTAACAGACACCAACATTAATTTGGAACATGCGAAGAGTTGAAATCTAGAAGATTTGGAACTGAAATTTTTGACTATATGAGTAATGACACCTTGTCTCCATGCAATGACACCCTGAGAGGGTGTCGTTAATATTCGACTGCAACACTTATTAACGTCTCCCTATTCTTCCATTAATGTAACTCTACCAGGGGGCCATTAATGGTCAGAAAGAAGAGATATTCTTCATGTTCTTGCTCCAATCGTCATCATTAAGCTTCATCCTGCAAATTAAACATAATAACATAATAAGCACTAAATTAGGGGTCATAATTCAACAAATTAACCATTAAAACTATATCAATTGACCCTTAACAAAAACATTAAAAAGGAAAAAATGGGTGGCATTTAACAAAGAAAAGCTTTCCAAGAAGAAGTTAAAAAGTTTTTAAAATAAAAGCTTTCCAAAGAAAAGGAGTGAAAAGTATTTTAAGTAGGAAGATTTTAAAGAGGGGAACATAGCCCTAAGAGAATGAAAAAATAAAAATGTTTAAAAGCTTTCCATATTTAATGGTGGCAGCATACAATTATGAGGGGTGGGGGAGCATCGTAGGAGTGGATGGCTAGGAATGTTTTAAGGGAGCTCTCCTTGTTTTTTTTTTTTTTTTGGCTTCTTTTGCTTCATTTCAGTTGCATTTTCCTTTAGTTTTTTTTTTTTTAATGTTCAAATGCTAATGTCCTTATGCTGATTGCTTTCATTTTTAGTTCCTTAGTTTAATGCTCTCCTAATTCCTTAGTTTGGATTGTTCATTTATAGGTTTATAGTTGAATCTTTTGCCATTGTTTGGAACCATGCCTATATAATTATGAATGGTTCAGTGCTTACTTATGATATTTTAGTTTGTTTATTGTTTGTTTATCATTTTTTTTAGTTAAGTCCGAAATGGTAGCTTAGTTTTGCTTAGGATGGAAGGTATAGATGGGATCTTGGATGAATAATTGAGAGAATTGATTATGAATTGACTGGGTATTGTGATTCAGGTCAATGTTGAATTTAAATTTAAATTAAATTACATGAATTAGGGATTTATACACAGGATTGATTGCCCAAGGTATAATTTCTAGTTCAACTGCTAGGAATAAGCTTGTGATATGTAATACTCCTAGAGATTTCCACAAATAGTAATAAGTTAATTAATTTTGTTAGGGAATTTAACTAATTAATCTAGGTTTCCAATTCTATAAGTAACACAATCCGAGGTTGCGAGATTGTGCCTTAGGCTAGTCATTCCTTAGTACTTAAAGTTGTTACGTCATTGAATGTAGAGAGCTTATTCTAGGTTATCACTTAATTAGGAGTACTTTCAAAGCTTGTTGGATTTATCTTAAGTTGGAGGAATTTAGGATTCAAGAGCTTGTTTGGATTTATAGGTCAAAATATTAGGCTAATCATAATCTATATATATATTTTTTTGATAATTTATAAGTCTTGAATTCCACAAATATCTTCTACCCAACCTTTCGTATTTGTTATTTGTTTCCTGTCTTTTGCTTTATGTTCATTATTTGTCTTTTTGTTTATTTTAATTATCTTTTCATTTAGGTTTTTTAGTAGAATCTAAAGGAATAGCTTAAAACACTACTAGCCCTCTGTAGGATTGACCTTGACTTGCCCTAATACGTAGTTAGTTTGATCGTTAGGTATTTTATTGTTTGATGAACTCAAGATAGCTCTTACACTACCCAACTTAAACCTTCAAATTATGGATGGAAGAGGCATGATTCCTTTTAATCTACTCAAACTTTGCTTCCATCCTCTTATAACTTTCATCTTGGCTTGCGAACTTGGAATGCAATACATCCATTACCTTATCCATCTTTGTTTTTAATGTCTTAATCCTATCTTTATAAAATATTAGAGGTCCTTGAGTTCTCATGTTGCTACCTACATTGTTAGTCTAATAAATATTTTGGTTGATCTTCCACCTAGATTACAAGTATTAAAGTAGTAATTACTACCTCCTTATCGTTGAGCTCCAAAGTAATTAACTTACCCTGTGTTGTGACTCTTCATTAAGAAACAATATGCTACCACACAGTTTTCTTGCCTGCCTAATTCATACCAATGTTATATTGCTTTCATTGAATGTGATGAAGTAGCCTGAAAGCTATTCAATTGTTTAACAAGATCTAACATGTGAGTTTGTAAAAGAGACACCAAATCCTTGGCAATAACACCCTTCTGCTCCTTCAGAGGCAGTTTCCTACTTCTTTCCATTGTCCACAAGAAACTTTTATTTGCCATCTCTTCCAGAAAATAATGAACTACATTTATCCTTTTTTGTGTAGGAGATGTATCAAATACTGCATCTGTTTTACCTTATTTCTTTCTAGTAACTCCATTAAAAAAAATTTGCATTAGAAATTTCCTTAGCAGATTATGGTGGGGGCAGCTCCTTTACATCTCCTTAAATCTACCCCACACCTCAAATAAATACACAGCTTCACTCTACTGAAAATTTGTTATCTCTTTGGTAATTTTGGTGGTCTTTATTAGTGGAAAATACATGGCTGCAAAGGCTTGCACTAGCTGATCCCATGTCAGGATATTTCCAAGATTCAAAGAGTTTAACCAAGCCTTAGCTCAGTCCTTTAATATAAATAGAAATAGCCTCATCTTCACAACGTCTTCTGACAGGCCATTGTATCTTAATGTGTTGCAAATTTCTAAGAAGTTAGTGAGGTGAGCATTTGGATCTTCATTGGACAAGCCATAAAATTGAAAGTTTGTCTGCAACATCTTCAATAATGCTGGTTTAATCTCAAACTATTAGCCTATAATGAGGTCTTACAATATCCTATTGATCGACATTGAAGCCAGCCTTATGAGTTTAATGGGAGATCTTTCAAGCTTGCTTTGATTCCTTTCTTTAACCGTTGTTCTCCCAATAACTTCATGGTGTTTTACTTTCCAATGTTCTCTTTCATTCTTGGTAATGTCTAAAATTTTAGCCTCCTATGACTTAGTTGAACTCTTAGTCCTTCTTGTGTTCATGCGCTTAAAATGACACAATAAAAATGTCAAAAATCCTTGAACCAAAAGAATCCAAATTGAATAAGATGCTAAAATCACAATTCCTTGAAACGATGCCAAAAACTTGTTTTCTAGTTTTCTCTACACTACAAGTATACATAGTATAACAGACATTGATCTCATGAGGATTGAATATAGACACCTATCAATTTGAATTGCACTTTGTCTAAGGTAAACTAAAATTATATTAATTGAAAATTAATTTAATCAAAAAATTTCAATAAATTAAACTAGGGAACAAAGGAAAACAATCGAGTTACTCAAATATAAAAACTTTAGGGTTATTCTATCCTTGCTTATCTTTCTTAAAACCTTATTGATTTAATTGTGTTGATCTTTGATATCTAATATTTTATTTCCTTCTCTCCAGATCTAATTAATTAATCCTAATTGAAATGCTAGAAAGTCAAATTGTAACCTCTTGGTTTACAACACTACTCCTAAATACATAATAAGATTTGAAGCAATCCTAAGGACAATTAAGAAGCAATTAAGATATCTCTTCAATCACTTGATAATCTATTATTTATACGTCCATCAAGCCACTAACTATCATTGTTCACCCTAACTTAAATAAATCAAACAATCTCTTGATTTTAAGTGCCTGTAGGTTTAACAATTAATGCAAATAACTATTCATTAATTTATTAAGATAAATGTTAAATAAAAAATTCAATAAAAACCCCTAAACTAGATTTAACAATCCATAATCATGTTCAAACAACAACTATTTAAATTAAACATCAAAAGGAAAGCAAAGGAAAGATAAAATAATGATTATGATGAAGGTCCTCTTGCAAATAAATCTGGATAGCTTTCTTAAATCTTGATTCATCCCTTTTGATCTTGAGCTTCATAATGTTTTTCTCATTTAAAAACCCTTATTTTTCTATCTTGGACAATTCTTAAGGGTGGAATGGCTGCTGCTAGAGTTTTTCCATGTCTTATTGGTCAAAAAATATTATAGAACAGACTTAAACATGTCACCCCACAAATCTTGGAAACTGCAAAGTTGTTATAACGACTGGGTGTTTGACAGCTTTCATCTCTTCTCAGTATTTTGACTATAACATCTCCTACACATCTTTAATAGTTATTAAATTTCATATGAAGGTTCCTCACAGGATGTTCTTACACCTGATAAAATTTTATAATATTCGATGATTTATAAGGACACCTAATTCATCAACAAAATCAATTGTACCAAAACTAGTGCTTATTTGAGCTTCTCGTGTTCTTCTCTTAATTCATTCATGATAGATTATTATATGACCTTCAAAATTGGTGTGAAATTTATCACATGGTGCTATAAGTCATTAAATTAATCCCACACCCATTCTAGCTCTAAAAGTGCCTTAAAATGTTCACCAAATTACTACACAACATTAACAATAATCCAAAACAACATAAGCAACATCTTATTCAAGAATTAATTTCATATGGACCCAAATCACATGGATTTACCTCTAAATCCTAAGATAATAATTATGAATCATTCCTAGAAGAATTATAATTAAGGTATCATCATTTAGAATATTTTTCAACACATCCAACATATTATTGAATAAAAACTTAACATAAATTGATAATTTTATCTTAAAAATAAGGATGAAAACACATGAAATGAAATGCTAAATCACAGTATAATACTTCCCTATCAACTTAGCTCTGGGACCCAAAGGTAGACTTATGGCTAGAATTTTCTAGCCCAAAGTAAATGTTAACAATCTTAAAATACTTCATGTGTCATTTGCATGGATAGGTCTTAAGAACTTGATGGATCAAATTTAGAGGACCCAAATAAGCACTTACAAAATTTCTTAGACAATTATGATCTTTTCAGAAGAAATGGGAGTTCTGATGATGTAGTTAAACTTAGGCTTTTCCCTTTTTCTCTTTGAGATAAAGCAAAAGCCTGGTTATCGACTTTTCAACCTAGTTCCATTACCATAAGGGACGACCTGATGAAGCTTTTCTTAGCCAAAATTTTCCACCTACCAAGATAGTAAAAATGATAATTGAGATTAGTAATTTGATCAACATGAAAATAAAAGTCTATATGAGTCCTGTGAATGGTTTAGAGAGATGATTTACATGTGTCCAAACCATGCTTTTAGTATTTGGTAGCGAGTATACATTTTCTACATTGTCCTGACACCCCTTATTCCTTGCATTATAGATGCTATAGCTAGAGGTAGTTTCATGACAAAGACTTTGAGAAAAACTTATAATTTGATTAAGGAGATGGGTACCAATAGGTTCCAATATAGTTCAGAGTGTCACTCTAGGAAACCATTATGAAGTTCATGTGATTAATGACACAGTAGCTTTTGTAGCCTTGATGGAAGTGTTGAGTAGAAGCGAGATAACATTCTGATTGGAGTTAGTAGTAGCACCTTTAGATTAGTTGACTGTGAAAGTTATGATTTGTCCCATTCATCTTTAGAGTCTGAAAAAGGAAGTCCTTATACTTGTGAACGTAAAACAACCCAATTTGTTGGAAATTTCAATAGGCAAAGAGGAAGTCCCTTATTTAAATGATTACAATCCTATTTTGAGGAACTGTCAAAACTTTCCATGGAACAACAATCAGAATTACCAAAAACCACCTATAAGAAAAACTTAAAGAGGCCCTCCACTTGGCTTTAGAGACAATCTTGTACTTCTACAAAAGAAGCCTAGTTTTAAGGAGATTATTCTCAAACACATCCAATTAAATGAGTCTAGAATGTAAAACCATAAGGCTTATATAAAGAACCATGAGAATTAGGTAGGACAGATAGCACAGTTCTTATAAGAGCAATTACCTAGTAACTTACTTAGCACTACTAAAACAAAACCTCAAGAGCATGTAAAAGCTATTACCTTGAGGAATGGTTGAGAGGTTGAGAGTGAAAGAAAGAAGATAGAAGAAAGAGGAAAGCACGTGGTGGAAAGCAATGAGAGAGAGAAAGTTCAAGAGAGTGAGAAAAAGCAAGAGAAGGAAGTAAAGGGTTAGAGTTTTAAGAAGTCACCTAGGTTGTTTGTAGATCCAAATGTCCAACCATATAAACATAAGATCACGTAACCTTAAAGATTGAAAAACACACCTTGATAATAAATTTGTGAAAATTCTTAAAGATGTTTAAGAAATTACACGTTAACGTTTCATTTATTAATGCAATTCCTTTTGTGAAGTTTTTAAGGAGATTTTGTTTAAGAAGGGGATGTTAGAGGAGTACGAGACTATAAAGCTTAAAAAGGAGTGTTCCACGATCATACTAAAAAAGTTACATCCAAAACTCAAAGACCCTAGTAGTTTAACCATTCCTTTCACTATAGGTTGATCACGGATTGATAGGGCTTTGATGGATCTTGGAGTAAGTATTAATTTAATGCCTATGTCCATCTTCAAAAGGCTAGGACTAGGAGATCTAAAACTAACCATTGTCTCATTACAGTTGACTGATCGATCTATGTTGTATCTTACAGGGAATCATCAAGGACGCACTTGTTGAGGTTGATAAATTCAATTTTCCATTGATTTCTTAACACTGGATTTGGAGTAGGATAGCACAGTGCCCATCATCTTGGGATAGGAATTCTACAACAAGAGCACTGACTAATGTCCATGGAGTGGCTTCAGGAAAAGCAATTTCAGTTTGATGTTTATAAAGCAATGAATAATCCCTCAAATTTTGATTCTTGGAACTTCATCGAAGTTAACCCCGTTATGAGTGATCCATTTATATTTCTTTATTCTAATATAGCTCAAAAGGCATTGATTCATCTATGTTAGAGTTAGAGGTAGAGGAAGTTAAGGAAGTACTAAAAAAGTTAGAAGATAGGAAGGAGTCCTTTTCTTGGTTTCAATCTAGGAGGTATGAGCCCAAAGATAATCCAATTAAACCCATTCCAAAGGAATTTTTTCAAAAGCCACTAACTACTGACCTTAATCCTTTTATGTCACATCTAAAATATGACTTTTTAAGACCTTCATCATAATTATTCATTATGATTTCATCATCATTGGTTAATAATATGTAGGAGTGATTGTAGAAATTACTTCAAGAGCATCAGTGTGCTATAGGTTGGACCTTAGATTACATCAAATGTTTGAGTCCTTCTATTTGCACCCACAAGATTTACATGGAGGATGGACGTAAGCCTTCGGTACAATCATAGCACAGGTTGAATCGTAACATGAAAGAGACGGTTAAGAATGAAGTAATTAAACTCCTAGATGTTAGTATCACC
This sequence comes from Pinacopodium congolense, assembly GCA_028565735.1. Classification (NCBI taxonomy): domain Eukaryota; kingdom Viridiplantae; phylum Streptophyta; class Magnoliopsida; order Malpighiales; family Erythroxylaceae; genus Pinacopodium; species Pinacopodium congolense. The sequence continues at coordinate 7,796 of JAOXYD010058429.1, forward strand.
TTTCCTAACTCTTATTTTCCATAGGTAATTCAGAATCAAGTGGTACCTAAGAAAGGATGAGCTACTATGATAAAGAAGGAGCATAATAAGTTGATCACGATGAGGAAAACAATAGCATGGTGTATGTGTATCAATTATTAAAAATTGAATGATCCCACACAAATAGATCAATTTTCTTTACCCTTCATTAATCAAGTTATTAAAATATTAACTGGGCATAGCTTTCGTTATGCCTTGTATAGGTTTAGTATATACTTGTAGATTCATATACCCTTTGAGGACTAGGAGAAGACTACATTTAACTATCCCTATGGTTCCTTTGTAATCGAACACATGCCTTCTAGGTTGTGTAATGCCTTAGCCACTTTACTATGGTATATGGTGGAAATTCTAATAGATATGATAAGTACTTGCATTAAGGTTTTATAGGTGATTTTTTTAAATTTTTAGCACAACGTTTCATGCATGTTTAGAAAATCTAGAGAAGGTATTAAGGATAAGTGAAAAGAAAAACTTAGTTTTGAATGTGGAAAATTTTCATTTTACAGTTCAAAAAATGTATTATGCTAGGTCATAAGATCTCTCGCAGAGGTATAAAACTAAACCCAAGAAAGGTTGAGATAACCGCTCATCTTCGATGACTTAATTCAATTAGAGTGATCCAAATATTTTTGTGATGTGATGGGTTTGAAATGAGGTTTACGAAGGATTTTTCCAATTTTATCAAGCCCCTGATTGGTTTGTTAACCAAGGATGCTATCTTTTATTTTAATTATAAATGTACGCATTCCTTTGAGCTCTTAAAGGAAAAACTCCCTAGTGCACATAAATTGATTTGACCAAATTAGTCTGTTTCATTAAGACAGTGATTTTACAGTTTGTGTTGTTCTTGGGTGAGGGACAGGTAGAATATTTCATTTGATATATTATGCAAGTTGAATCTTGAATGATGCTTAGAAAAATTGCTCCACCACTGAGAAGAAGATGTTAGCTATTATGTTCACATTCGACAAGTTTTGGTCTTATTTAGTGTTATATTAGATTATAGTTCGTTCAAACCATTCAACTCCAAAATACCTGATGAATAAGACATACATAAAGTCATGATTTATTTGATAGCTTATCCTTTTACAAAAGTTTTACATTGAAATCAAGGATAAAAAATGAGTAAAAAATTTTATGGTTAACAATTTGTAGTGTTTATGTGAAGAAGTGATAGAGAAAGGAGAAGACCAAGAGATAAGGGAGGTCTTTCCTAAAGAGTAGTTACTAGGCTTGATTTCCTTGCCATGGTAAGTGGATATTTTGAATTACTTAGATAGTAATATTATTCACCCTAGTTTTTCATATCAATAAAAGAAGAAGTTCCTTTGGTAGATCAAGCAATACCTTTGATATGAACCATATTCGTACAAGATCTGTACTGATGGCGTAATTAAGGCTTGTGCACCTAAAGAGTAGGTGCCCTCAATTTAAAGTCATTGAGATTCTTGAGAGACTATAGGACACATTGGGCACACTAAAGTGGCATGTAAAATGTTGGAGTATTGTTTCTATTGATGCACCTTGTTTAGAGATACATTCCAATTATTTAATTCTTGTGACCATTGTTAAAGGGTCGAGAACATCTCTGGGAATACGAGATGCCACTAAATAACATCTTGATAGGTTAAATTTTAGATATATGGGGTATTGACATTGTGGGACTTTTCCGTACATCATACTCTAACCAATACATTTTGGTGGTTGTGTATTACATGAGAAAAGGAGTTGAAGCAATTGATTTACTAACTAATGACTCGAGGGGTGTAGTTTGATTCTTAAAAAAAAAAGCATCTTTACACAATTTGGGACATCTAGAGTATCGTAAGTAATGAAGCATCAAACATTTGGAATAATCAATTCTATTCCCGCTTCACTAAATATGGTTTTAACCATATCGTTGCTACACTCCACCATCCTCATACTAGTGGTCAAGTGAAGATATCCAATTGAGAGAATAAACAAAATTTGGAAAATACCATTAGTTCATCGAGTAAGGATTGGTCATTACGGTTAGATGATACTTTGTGGTCTTATCATACAACTTACAAGGCATTTATAGGCATGTCTCCTTAAAGGTTGGTTTATGGAAAGTCTTGTCACTTAACTATAGAGTTAGAACACAAAGCATATTAGGTCATCAGTTTTCTAAATTTGACTTGAAGAAAGTTGGAGAGGAACTATTTATCAGTGGATGACCATTTTTTGCATTTGTGTGAAGAAGTGATGGTGAAAGGAGAAGACCATGAGACAAGGGAGGTCTTTCTTGAAGAACAATTACTATACTTGACTACCTTCCCTAGATTTTTCATATCTACAGAAGAAGTAGTTTCTTTGGAGGTCAAGCGATACCCTTAGTATGATCCATGTTCATCCAAGATCTGTGTTGATGGTGTAATTAAAATACATGCACCTGAAGAGTAGATGCCTTTCATTTTAAGTCACTGTGATTCTCGAGAGACTAAAGGAAACTTTAGGCCCACTAAGGTTGCACATGAGGTGTTAGAGTGTGATTTCCATTAATCCACCTTATTTAGAGATACATTCCAATTTTTTAAGTCTTGTGACCATTGTCAAAGTGTCAAAAACATCTTTGGGAGAAATGAGATGCCGCTAAATTACATCTTGGTATGTGAGAGTTTAGATGTATGAGGTGTTGACATCATGGGATTTTTCCTTACGTCATACTCTAACCAATACATCTTATTAGCTGTGGATTACATGAACTAATGGGTTGAAGCAGTTTCTTTTCTAACTAATGATTTAAGGGGTGTAGTTTGATTCTCAGAAAAGAACATCTTTACACGATTTCAGACACCTAAAGCTATCATAAATGATGGAGCATTAAACATTTTTAATAAACAATTTAATTCCTTCTTGACTAAATATGGTGTTACCCATACGGTTGCTACACCCTACCATCCTTATACTAGTGGTGAAGTGGAGATATCTAAGCCATTAGTTTTCTGAATTTGACTTTAAGAAAGTAGGAGTGGAATGATTTTTACATTTGAATGAGTTTGATGAGTTTCATATCGATGCTTATGACCAACCTAAATAGTATAAAAATTGAGTCAAGAGATAACATGATAAACATATAATTCTTCGTGGGATTCAGGTTGGATACAAGGTCTTAATCCATAATTTGAAATTGAAGGTTTTTCCTAGGAAGGTGCAACCTTGATGGAGAGCTCCTTATAGGGTGATCAAGGTTTATCCAATTGACAAGATTGAAGAAGCTAATGGTCACTCAAGTTTTAAGGTAAATGGACAAAGGTAAAGCTATTTAGTATGGTTGAGGAGTTTCCTAAGACTCTTTCACTTTTAAATCCTCACTAAAGTAGGAATTTTCTATTAAGTTAGTTAATTCTATGTGTGTTCCTTTTATTTTGTGTGATAGGATCTTAGTTTAGAGTTTTGAAATCTTTTTAGAGTGTTTTATTTAAGTTAAGTGTGATTTTATTTATGTTTCCTTTAATTTTAGTGTGATTTCTTTGGTTTTTGAGAGTTTAACATTCTAATTGTTGAGCAATTTGATGAACAATCCTCTTAATTTTTTTAGTTCTTGATTGAAGAAGCATTTGACGGAGTTTTTAAGGTTCATTCCACTTGGAAAATGCTTAAATAGACCATCAATGGTAGCTTAATAAAATATTATTAAAGGACAGTTTAACACACATTGATCTTTGCAGAATTGACCATCCACGAAAAGAATTAATAGAATCATTAATTTCTTATTTAATCGGCATTAATCTTCACAGAAAGCACAAAAACGATGCGGTTTTACCTAAAACCCTAACTTTTCACTATTTTTCCTTCTTCTTCCAAATTCTTCATCCCTCACCCTTTCAAAACCTCCCACAAACTCTGGCCACTCTTTATTATACTCATTTTTTACTTAAAGCTCCAACTTTTTACAATTTTCTTGACCCATTTCACCTTCTAAACCCATTTATAGATTCAAGTACCCAATTTTCATCCCAAATGTTCCTTTTTAATACCATAATTGCCACCTTTTACACTTCTTTTCCATTTCTATACTTTCTTAGTCTTTTAAACATAATTTTTGTACCATTATTCTATACTTCTCACCATTTTTCATTTGGAACCTATATAGTTACCGATCACCCTTCTTGTGGAAGAAGGAATATTCCAACAATGAAGAAAATATTTTGAAGAGGTAGATCGAAAGTTACTCTTCATTTAAGGCCATTTTTTAACTTTCTTTCACTCATTTTTCAACACAGTTTGAAATTAGATGATCCCTCGAGCATACAGTTGATTTTCTTTGATAGGATTGAATTATTTTGTTTTTTCTTGTACATTTTAATGCAAATTCAATCTTATTTTTATGTTTAAATAACTATTTTGTGTTCTATTTCAATTTGGATGCATATTTTATTATTGAACACAAAAACATATTGAAAAGAAAGAAGTTTTTCTTTACGACTAATTCCAAAGAGCTTGACCTAATGGAGAGAGCCCTTTTTTCTGCTCATCTGCGCATATGGAAAGGCCTGGAGAGAGGGAGACCCTACTGAGGACCAGTCTGGTGCAACAGCCAGCGGCACATGGACTGCTGCACAGAAGCTGCTGCTTGGACCTACACCACCCTCCTGGGCCTGCACATGGCTGGCATGTAGACCAAGCCCTCCTCTGCTGGACAAGACGTCCCTTCCCGCGCATAGGCTGCTACATTTGTTTGCTGGACACCTTTAAGCTAGAGAAGGCCCGCATGATGAGAGGCAGACCAAGACTAAGGCGGGAGCTGAAAGCGGAAATGGAAAAAAAGAAAGGGAGACGAGTTTGGAAGGAATAAGGCAGGACCCTAGGCAAAAATAGGGGGGATGAGTGGCGAGTTGCTTTGAGCGGTGGTTGATGTGGCTTGGAGCTTTAACTTTGAGCTGCTTCACCAAAAGCACGATGCTAAACTAGGAAAGGGAGAGACGAGTCAACGGCACCACCTTAGGAGAGCATCTATTGCTTTTACTTTACAAATTCAGTTGTAGTTTTAATGTTAGCTTTCCTTTTGTTTTACTGCTTGTCCGAATTTTCTTCTACATTTTTTTATTTTTTTATTTTCTTTATTCTTTTGTCATGGAGGAATATTATTTTAGTGCTAAGGTTATTACTTTCCTTAAGATGCAACATTTGTTTGCTTATAATATTAATTTTGTCTTTAGCAAATTTGAATTAAATTTCTTTTCATGTTTTTATTTTAGT
>JAOXYD010058439.1:0-13059 GCA_028565735.1 Pinacopodium congolense
GAAAATAGATTTAAGCACACATAATCATCAAAGCATATAAAACATGCATCTTAAGCCACATACTTTGATAGATCTATAAATATAAGCTAAAATAAGTAGCTTAGAAGTTGCAAAACACATTTAGAAAGATTTTGGAAAAGTCTTGAACTTCTTAACTTGATCTAGACATTAACATAGCTTCCAAATCCATAAGATCTAGGAAGAAAATCAAAGAACAATCAAGAATATACACATAAGAATATGAACTTTGGTTAATCTGAAAAACAGGAAAATATAATTTATGATTTAAGTTAGAAAACCCCCTATGATGGTTTAGAAACTTAAATATATGTCTCAATAATGTTCCCCAATAAACAGCAACTCAAAATACACTCTAAAACTCGAATACAAGTGTTTGAAGCCTAAACTATTTAAGAAAATGTAAGAGAGAAGCAAGAGCTTCTCTAACTAAGTGTTAGATCTGAAATATACAGATTAGATCCATTTTTCTGTGTTCTTCTTGGTTGTATGCGGACTCTAGAAACTCCCCTATGTGATAGGAGATAGAGGGGATATGGTTAACATATGCTTCAGCCGCAATTTTGGAGATATGGAGTTGATATTGTTGACTGATTCTATAACGGCGGGCTGACTTTGAGTATAACGGTGGGCTACAAAGTGCCGTTATAAGTCAAATTCTATCTATTAAATGGTGGGCTATTTATCCTTCAACTGTGGTCCAACAGGGTGTCTTTGATGGATAGAATTGAGACACTTTCTTCTCATTTTTTCTCCAATCTTCATCATTAAGCTCTAACCTGCAAATTAAACATAATAAGAAAAAAATTAACAATTAAGCACTGAATTAGGAGTCATAATTCAACAAATTAACCATTAAAACTCTATCAATTTGACCCCTAATAGCTATAATGTCTTGCTGAGGTTCCTCTGGTTAGGAAAAAGATGATGGTTGCTGATAATGGGATGAATTATGCTAAGGGTAATTAGAATAATTCATGGAATTAAGGGTATAAGGTTTATAAAAATGATAATAATATACATTACCCAAATAATTTCCCTCAACTTCAGGCTCGTACCATTGGCAATCATGCTAATAATCATCTTACCCCCACATCTTTTGACTGACTAAACTAGGCACAAAAGATGTGAAACACATAATTTAAATAGGAAACGATCACAAAAACTATAGAAGAAAAACAAGAAATGCAAAACAACACAATATAAAAAATATTTACATCCTAAAGTAATTGACATCAATATATTCCTAATCTCCCAACCTATTCCCTGGCAACGAAACTAAAATTTGTTATTGGTTGGTTGACTACTCACTAAACTCAAATAAAATTATCAATTAACATGGAAATCAAATTCAATTTAAAACCAATAATAAGATAGTGTACCAGTTAATAAGTAATAATGTGAAGTATTTTTATGACTCCGAAGTGTAGAACCCCTGGGAAATAGGGTGACTACTAAGATAATCAAATTACAATTATCTAGGGAGCTCAAGATTGCTAAACTTAAAGGGGTCAACTTACTAAATTAACCTAAAGGCAACTAAACTAACCTAAAAGCTTCCCAACAATTCCTTTGTACTCATATTAGATTACAAATTAACAAATTGAGTAACTAGCTAAGGCTTAAGTCTTAAATGACTTAATTAAGTTATGAAATGGATTTGAATGCCTAATCTAGAGTTTTCACTAACTCAAAACATTGATATGGTTAAGTCAATGCATTATCTTTAACCATCCTAAATTTAAGTTTGGTCATTCATTGAATTAATAGACAATAGGCTTAAATTTCTAGAATTTCTAATCCTAAAATCCATATTTAAGCTTAGTATCCTTATGATTAACGAAAGTATATTACTCAGATCCTTGATTTAAACCTTGTTGTTACTACTTTTTTTAAACGAGTCAAGTAGATTTCTCGAATTTTTAACTATCTTTCATGTTATTTTAAGTGATCAAGCAAGCCAAGCCTTAAGAACTTAAATAAACTAAGATTAACATCCAATCAAGTGATAAAAACTCATTAATCAATTTAAGAACTTGTCCTTAACAAGAAATCATATTAAAACACCATACATAAACAAGAAATTCCAGATTCATCCATAACAAAACATGTTCTTCACATTAGTGAGCTCGTCGTAAGTTACCAAATAATAAAACTACCTAACCTATCTAACTAAGTAGTTGGGGCAAGTTAGGGTTGATCCCATAAAGAGTTAGGTTGAATTGCTAACTCTAATTTTGCTAGGAAACTAAAACAATCCCTGGGCATGGCGAGACCTAAAGAAACTAAAACAAAAATGAAAGTAAACACCAAGGCAAAGCACAAAAATCTACTAATAAAGAAATGGGCTTAAGGTATCAAGAATTAGGAATGACTATTAATCCTTAAATCTAGATAAACAGTGCTTTAACTATTATGTTAACCTATAGGTTCGAACAAGCTCTCAAACCCTCAATCCCTCTAATTTAGGTATATCTAACACGCTCTAGAAATACCCCTAACTCCATCTATTACTTGGAATAAGCTCTCTAGATTTAATAGTGGAGAAGCTTTAGGTGCCTAGAAACGACTAACCTAGGCCCCTAACTTGCAAGCTTAGATAATGTAACTTAAAGGTAAGGGACTCTAGATTAGCTTGCTAAGTATCCTAAAAAATCTAACTAACCTATTGCTATTTTCGAAAATTGCTAAGCACCATTACGTATCACTTGCTCATTCTTATCTTTAAGATCAGGAAATTATCTAAAGGGTGGTCAATCCTAAGGATAACTCCTAACCATAATAATTAACCAAAATCCCAAACCAACCTAAACCTAAAGACACCAAATTAAGCTTAATCAATTCACATTCTTACAAGTAGTCAACCTAAACCCTTCATACACCTTCAAACCCAAAACACACAAGTTAAACATTATGAAATTAACACAGAATATGAACTGAAAATACTAAAAATAAATCATAAACGCATAAATAATTATGAAACAAATAAACATAAGGTTAGAAATAAAATAAAACATGATTATATTAATTAAAAGCATGCATTCCATACAAAAATAAATCAAACATAACCTAAATAAGAAATAATAGAAAATAAATAATGAAAAACATCAAAATAAGCAACGATAAAAATGTCTAGAATAGAGTAGCAACAAGAAAACACAAGAAACTAACTAAACTAAGCTAGAAAAAAAAGAAAAGAAATAAAGAAACCCCTAAAACTACTAAAGCAAACGGCTGCAAAACAAGAGAAGAGCTCTGAAATCTAGACATGCCCTGCCTTTTATATGAAGGGTTTGGCTCAAAATGGCATTGTTCTCTCTCTATTTTTGCTATCAAGTTCTATTCAGTTGACCAATCTTATGGTTCAGTTGACCGATCTCAGGAGTAGCCTCATTCGATCGACCAAACCATTGACATCAGTTAAACAATCTCACAAGTAGTCTCAATCGATCGACTAAACCATTGGCATTAGTCCACCAGTCCTCGCTTTCAGTTAACTGATGTCTATTTGGTCGGTCGATCTTTATTTAAGGGTAACAACTACACTTTAGATCAAATGCTCTAATTCTACTCAAAATGTGGCTCTTTCAACTTGTATTTGTACTTTAAGGTCAAATATGCATGTAAAGACAAAAAATAACATAAATTAAGCATTTAGATAACAAAATAGGTATGCCATGGCATTGATACACATATAGAAATACTATAAAATGCATCCCTATCAAATACCCCCACACTTGAACTATTTCTTGTCCTCAAGCAATTTAAACATAACCAAGATATTTCGTAAATTCATTTTCAAAGAAAATCAAGTGCATGCAATCCTTCAAACTTTGGCAAACTCAAGTATCGAGCTACTACATATATCATAATTTTTTTGTCAATGCACATAAACAAAGTCAAAGGCAGACACTATTGATCAAAGGCTAACATAAAATTAAAATGGGCTTTCCTCATGGGGTTCACTCATTTTACTCAAGTGTTTAAGGTTGGTGTTTCACTTAAAACTCCCTCTAAGAGACTACACTATCATAAGCTTATAGATTCACCAATTCTCTGCCATATAGATTACATGCCATTATTAATCAAAAAGGGCTTTTACTTAGGGTTGTAATTGGGCTTGGTTTAAGGTAAGGTAAAAAGGACAAAGAGTAATTCACAAGCAATAACAAAGTACTAAGTAAAAGGGACACCCAAATACCAATTTTGAGATAAGCAAATGAATACAATAGACTACACTACTCATCACTCACTAATGCTACTACATTTCATTTAACATCATAAACAAAGGCGCTTTTATTTAACAACGCAAAAACAACTCCAAACCAAAGCAAAAATAAAGATGCTTTTCTCTTTTCTTTTTCCTCTATTTTTTTATTTTTTTATTTCTCTTTTTTCTCTTTTTCCTCTTTTATTTGAATAACACTAAAAAGAAGGAGATAATAATAGCTATATCAACAAAACATAAGTAGAATTACCCCTTAAAATATCTTTAAATAGCATATAAAACAAAAGTCCCTATATATCAAATGCTTACTTAATACCTAATTAAACTCATGATAGGGTTAGGCTAAAAGGTTTTCATGTTTCAATGTAAGGTGATTAACTCAGAAACAAACAGGATAAAAGGCTTAAAGGGGTTTGTAAGGGAAAACTGGGTTGGTGGATCATTTAAGTTAAGGGTTTTAAAATAAAGAAGTCCTTATTTAGATCCATATATCATGCAACTTGTAGTTTCAAACCAGTTTAATGCAAGTTCTGAAGGTAATCTTCCTAGGGGCACATCACACACAACAAAGAAATAGAATGACTATGAACTACAGTCATATAGGCTCAAAATCTCACATGTGTTTATATGAGAATCCATAAAAATTTCATTCATTACCTAATCTCTCAAGAATCAGTTATTGACTAGGTTTATTCCACTAACCACTTCAATCAATCCACATGATTCACCTTCCTCTCAAGCTGCCAAATCTAAATTCAAACATATGACTCAATTCTCAGTCTAACTACTATGACAGAATTTCGTGGTTCAACATTTAACATTCATCATAGTTTAAGTGTAAAAATGCAAAAATTTTAGACTGGCCCCACCCACACTTATAATGGACATTGTCCTCAATCTCCTAAATCAATAAAAAACACAAAAGAGGGATGGAACAGAAGGACTCCCTTGGATCGAAAAGGCTAAATATAGCTTGAAAACTAAGATAGCAGCTTTTAATTAAAAGATTGCAGCAGGGAAATGAAAGTTCTTAGCTTCCCCATCAAACGCCTAGAAACAAAAAAAAACAAAGAAAATAAGTAAAAAACTCAAAGAAAACAACCAAAAGATAAGAACAAACGAGAAAAAAAACAAAAGAAAGGGATACAAAGGGGGTGCCTCCCATCAACCGCTTATTTTAGGTTATAAGCTTAACCCTTAGCATAGCCATGTTATCCATTATCGAATGGATGCTTGAACCTAATAGGTAGCATGCTCAAACTCCGTGGGGAGCCTGGAGTAACGTCCTACAAAATAAGCTCCCAATTAACACGCTACCTTAAGACTTCAGGGAGGTGGAACCGAATTGGTTGATCATCATACTCCATCATCCACTCTCCTATTTAGGCATCGTCCTTTTCCCATGATGATCCTTTAAAGGTGTAATCAATAAGTGTGGAGGCTCTACATCCTGCATAAGATCTTCAAACTCTGACTTTCTTGCACACAACTCCTCTAACCAACCACTTTGCTCTAAAATCTCTCTATCCTGATCCTCTTACCCCTTGTGCTCGCTCTTCTTATCTTCTTCCACTTCACCTTTCTCTTCTTGATGCAACCTATGAGGAAAAGGACTATAAATATAGTCAGTAATAAAAAAAGTAATATCACGTACCTGGGGAGGTGTATCATCCTCCATCTCTTTTATGCCTATCTCCTTGTCCTCAACAAATGCCTCTTGCTATTCTTCTTCCTCTCGTTGATTCAACCTGTAAGGAAAAGGACTAAAAATGCAGTCAATAATACTAAATAAAGTACTATTTACCTCAGGAGGTGCGACATCCTCAATTATGCCTAAGTACTTGTCCATTTCCTCAATGGGCTTCTCTTTCTCTTGCTGTTCTCCACCCTCTAGCGAAAGGGCACACATCATCTTACCATGGTCTTCCTCTAATGGGCTAGGAATGCTTGTCGAGACTTGGGTTTCTATGCTCGTGATCACTTTAGCTAATTGGCTTACTTGGTCTTCCAAGTCCTTCAAGCCACTCCTCGCTTCCTGTTGGAATTGTATAGTGCTTGTAGCTAGACTCTTTACTATTTTCTCTAATGGCATCGTATCAACTTGTGGCGGCGATGTAGGAGGTAGAGTTATGGGCAGGGAATGTAGTTGCATTTGAAATCACGAAAATCGAGAACTAAATCTAAACTGGTACCTCCCATCTGAAAGGTAAGTTGATCCTCCCACTTTAGATCCTGAGTGTAAGAATCATACCATTTCTGTTGGTCTTCTTGGAAACTTCCAGCCATATAGAATTGCTACTGAGCCTGCAAAGAAGGACATATATCATTAGAATGACCAGAAAATGAACAAAACTCACATATCTCAGCATAAACTATATCTATCGCAACTTGCTTGATTAAGGAAGTGAGATTTGTTATCTGTTGTGTCAACTTTGAAATAGAAACTAACTCAAAATCATCATCAACGTGAGAATTAAAGCACAGAGGTTCAGAATAAAAAGAACGATGAAAATAAGCCATCACTCAAAAAAGCTATGAAATAGAAAATAGCCGAGACTAAGATGACAAAAGATTAATAAAAATGAAAAAACAATACAAGAAATAACAAAAACACAAGCTTCAACTCCCCGTTAACAGTGCCAAAATTTTGGTAAACTTATCGTAAGCTACCAAATAATAAAATTACCTAATCAACCTAACTAAATAGCTAGGGTAAGTTAGGGTCGATCCCATAGAGAGCTAGGGTGAATTGCTAACTCTAATGTTGCTAGAAGTTAAAAACAAAAACCCTTGAAATGGCAAGAACTAAAGAAACTAAAATAAACCAAAAATCAAGCATCAAGGGAAAGCACAAAAAGACTACTAACTAAGAAATTGGCTGAAGGTATCATCGGGAATTAGGAATGAATATTGATTCTTGAATCTAGATAAACGGTGCTCTAGCAATAGTGTTAGCCTATAGGCTATAACAAACTCTTAAACCCTCAATCCCTTTAATTTAGGTATATCTAACAAGGTTTAGAAATACCCCTAACTCCATTTATAACTTAGAATAAGCTCTCTAAATTTAATAATGGAGAAGCTTTAGGTGCTAAGAAACAACTAACCTAGGCTACTAAGTTCCAAACTCAAATAGTGTATCCTAAAGGTAAGGGACTCTAGATTAGCTTGCTAAGTATCCTAACAAATCTAACTAAACTATTGCTACTTTTGGAATTTTCTAAGGACCATTATGTATCACTTACTCATTCCTAGCTTTAGGATCAGGGAATTACCTAAAGGGTGGCCAATCCTATGGATAACTCCTGATCCATAACAATTAACCAAAATCCCAAACCAACCTAAAACTAAAAACACCAAATTAAGTTCAATCAATTCACATTCTCACAATTAATCAACTTAAACCCTTCATACACCTTCAAACACAAAAGACACTAGCTAAACATTACGAAATTAAAATAGAACATAAACTAAAAATACTATTAATAAATCATAAAGGCATAAATAATTACCAAAAAAAGATTAGAAATAAAATAAAACACGATTATATTAATTAAAAGCAAGTATTCCATACAAAAATAAATCAAACATAACTTAAATAAGAAAGAATAGAAAATAAATGATAAAAAACATCAAAATAGATAACTATCTAAGTGTAGAATAGAGTAGTAATAAAAAAACACAAGAAACTAACTAAATTAAGCTAGAGAAAGAAGAAAAGAAATAAAGAAACCTATAAAACTACTAAAGGAGACAACTGTAAAATAAGAAAAGATCCCCAAAATCTTGACATGCCCTACCTTTTATATTAATGGTTTGACTCAAAATGACATCGTTCTTGCTTTTTTTTTGCTGCGAAGTGTTGTTCGGTCTACCGGTTTTATGATTCGATCGATCGATCTCATGAGTAGCGTCATTTGGTTGACCGAACCATTGACATCAGCTCATTTGGTCGACTGAACCACTAACATCAGTCCACTGATCTCTGCATTTAGTGGAATGATGCCTATTCGGTCTGTCAAACTTGATTCAATGGTGACAGCTACACTTTGGATTAAATGCTCCAATTCTGCTCAAAACTTGGCCCTTTTAACTTGTATTTGTACTTTAAGATCAAATCTACATGTAAATATAAATAAGGAACATAAATTAAGCATTTAAGCAACAAAATAGGGATGAAATTGCATTAAAACACATATATAAATACTATAAAATGCAATAAAATGCATCCTATCACACATATATGAACAAAGAGAGTTAAATAAGTTAAAAAAGGGTTTAGATTTCACCAAATATTGATCCAAAGTGATATACAACCTTCAATCAACTTAATAAACTCTTGTGATCCTTAATAATAACCTGAAATTACAAAAAATATGGCTCAAAAAGTAAAAAAGGAAAGAAACCTAACTAAAGAGAGAAAGGAAGAAACCCTAAGTTAAACCTCAAATTTGGGCTCTTACATATCCAACATGAGATTTTATTACTTGGAGGACATTTTTTGACATCTTTAAGGGTTAGAAACCCCAAGAGCCTCAATATAACATCACAAGACATACCAAAGGAGGCAAGAATAGGGTTTAGTGGCCATTCAAAAGAATCAAATTTGGGATTCATCAAGAGACATCAACTTCCAAATTTTCTAGCAATGAGGGAGTGAAGTGAAAAGTTCCAAGCATTACATAGTTTTATTCTTTTCTTTCTTTATTACTTTTGGTTTGGAAAACATGTTTGTTGATGGATTTATTATTGTTATGAGTGATTGAATTCTTTTTAGGAATTTCTTATTGAACTATTTTATGAAAGTCTTGCTTATTGAATCAATGAATTAAATTTTGTGATGTTTATTATGCTTATACCTTACAATAGATTGAGAGATTAAGCTAAGTAAATTTTATTAGGTTATAAAATGAGAGTTGACACTCAATAGGTCTATAAGCATCAGACCTTCAAGTGGTTAAAGAGAGATCTTAACGATTTGATTAATTACCTAGAGGATTTCTTGAATCCAATTGAATATTTAGGAAAGGTTTTGTATATTGAGAGATTGTAAGACTAATTCTATGTTGTATAAACTAGGGACACTTAGTCAAAATAGGGATAGAAGTAATTCCTAGTCTTAAACCTTGAAGCTACAAATCCCTGCACTTTGTTCCTTTGATTGTTCATTGCAAACTTGTTTTTCAGTTATTGTTGTTTGAGATTATGCATTTATAAAAGTTTAACTTGACTGGAGTGGTGACTAAATCTAATCCTTGTGGAAAATATCGATTAAATTACAAATATACGACTAATATATTTGCGATATAACATAAAACTAGTAAACGTTTATGTAAAAACCTCAATAAGTTTTTGGTGTGGTTGCCAAGGATTGGTAGTTCAACATCTAATTTAGTTTTTATGACTTTGATTTAAGGGTTTTTCATACTTTTCCTTGTGTATTTGCAGGTGCATAAGCACAAAGAACACAAGAGGGTCCAACAAAGCAACCGAAGAAGAGTTTCCAAACTTCACTAAGAAAGAAAGAGAGTTAATAAGAGCTAAGTTCTAAGAGACTACTCAAGGAAACATGGAAAAAAATAGGAGAATAAGGAAGAGGAAAAAGGAAACTAATGGATATCATGAGCCTTGGTTTTTATGCCAATCAACAAGGAATCACAAGGCTTTCTGTGTAAGCAAACAACTTTGAAATCAAGCTAGCTCCAATTAAGTGTTAGTTCTATGGGTTGTCAAATGAAGATCCCAATGCTCACCTAGAAAACTTCTTGCAGATTTGTGACACATTTTGGTATAAGGGCCATCCGAAGATGTGGCTAAGATTCATTTGTTTCCTTTCACCTTAAAGGATAGTGCTAAAGCTTGGTTTAATTCTCTCAACCCAGAGAACATCACTACATGGGAGAAACTCGCACAAGTATTGTTAGTAAAGTATTTCCTATTGACCAAGACAATGAGAATCATCGAGGAGATCACAAGCTTCCAACAATGCGATGGGAAGTCATTGTATAAGGCATGGGAGAGGTTAAAGAGCTACAAAGTAGTTGTCTACTTCACAACCTCCCGAGGAAATTCCTTTTGTAAACTTTCTACAATGGGGTCAACTAAAGTATAATAGGAATAAGTAATGCAGTTGCTGGAGGATTATTGATGAAAAAAACCATTGATGCAACCCATGACCCTTTGGAGGAAATGGAGAATAATAGTTGTCTATAGTTGAAAAAGAGAAACAAGAAAGGATTCAAATAGCATAAAGGAATGAATCCAATGGACTTAGTGATAGCCCTTCAAGCACAAATTTCAACTCTTCCAAGCAATTGAGCAACATGCAAGGAGCTTCATCTTCGATGAAGGCCATACAACTTTAGTGTTAGCTATGTTGGCAAAATAGCCATGTCACCACCAATTGCTTCATGATGGACAGTAGTGGAGCAGAGTAAGTGAACTACATTGGAGGATAGTAAAGACGTAATAATCCTTATTCTATTACCTAGAATCTTGGTGGAAAAACCAACCAAAATTTTTTTAGAACAAAAGGTCCTCCTGGTTTTCAAAAAGATAGACTTGGATCCTTAGAGAATAAAATGAATAAGATAATGGATTTGTTGGGATCCAAGTTAGAAAATCAAGAAGAAGTTCAAAGAAGGCAAGAAGAAGGACAAAAGAGGATGGAGGCAAATTTTGGCCAAATAGTGAAGAACCGTATGATATCACCCAATTATACATCTTTTAGGCATGTATTCATGAACATTACTTTAGGTTTGAGAGTAAATTCTACATGATTGTGGGTGTATATTGGATTAATTCTTGAATAAGATGCTTCTTATGTTACTTTTCATGATTGTTCAAGTTGTATAGAAATTTTATGATGATTTTACGAAACTTTTAGATGTAGAAGAGGTGTGGGATCAACTTAAGAACTTAGAGCATCACGTTAGGAGGTGGCACACCAAATATCAAAGTCATATGACGAATTATGAAGAGTGTACAAAGGAAAGATCATAAAAAGCTAAGCTGGAACACTAGATTACGCATAGTTGTCTTTAGGAAGAAATTAGGAGCACCTATATAGCTCCAAATGATATGAAATTTTACAGGATCATAGATCATATGAATGAAGCCTACATATAAAATTTCATGACATTTGGAGGTCTGTAGACAAAGATATAATCAAAATACTGAGTAGAGGTCAAAGATGGAAAAATTAATGTGGCAAATTAGTATGGATGATGTCTTTCATTTTGTTTTATGCAATTTTGGACAATAAAAGATGTCAATAAACCCTGGAAATCACAATTCTAACCCTCAAAAATATCCAAGACAAAAATAAAGGTTTTTGGAAGAGGAAAAACTTGAAGAGACTTAAGAACAATGAAGACAATCAAGATTCAAAAAGTCTTGTCTAAATTTCCAACAAGAGTGCCATCATCATCATCACTAGTTTTCTCTTCTATCTTGCTTTTGTCTTGATGTTTAATCTTAATATTGTTTGTTTGAACATGATTATGGATTGGTAAATATATTTCAAAGACTGTTCTTGAATTTTTATCATATTTATTTAATGCATAGTTTTTTGTGTTAATTATTGAACTTATAATTACTTCGAATCGAGAGATTGTTTTGATTTATTTAAGTTAGGGTTGCATAATGAGAGTTGGTAGCTTATTAAACATATAATTAACTGATTAGTAGGTGATTGAAGAGAGATCTTAATTACTTGATAATTGTCCTTAGGATTGCTTCAAATCTAATTACATTATTTAAGAGTAATATTGTGAACCGAGGGGTTATAATTTAGCTCTTAAGTATTTCAATTATGATTAATTGATTAGATCTTGAGAGAGGGTAATCAAACCATAGGATATCTAAGATCAAACACAATTAAGTCAATAGGGTAAAAGGAAGATAAACTAGGATAGAAGAACCCCTAAGTTGACACTATTGAGTATCTTCTTTGTTTTGCTTTCTTCTACGATTACATTCAATCAAGTTTGTTAGTTTAATTTAACTTTCATTTTCTATATATTTTTTTATATTAAACAAAGTGAAATTTAGATTTTTAGGTGTCTATAAATAATCTTTGTGGGATAGATATCAGTTATACTATAAGTTACTACTTGTATTCTTATAGTGTAGCTAAAACTAGAACACATCATTCATCATCTATCCACAATTTAGAAGTTCAAGTGGGCTAACTTGTTAATGCGTTTTCATCTAAAAGTGAAAGGAGTCTTCTCAGCAATATCGAGGCTAATCTAAAAGAATAATTGTAGGCCATCATGCTTAGTAGTGAAAAGTAATTGGAGGAGCCAAATAAGAAGGATGAGAATGCCAAAAGGGAGAGCCAAGAAAAAGAGAAAGGTAAAGAGAAAGAGGAAGAAGAGAAAGAAGAGAAAGAAGAGGAAAAGCCATATGTCCCTCCTCTACCATACAAACCAAAGGTTCCATATCCACGAAGACTCGAGCAACATCGACTGGATGCATAATTATCCAAGTTCTTAGAGTAGTTAAAGAAACTCTAAATCAACTTGTATTTTGTGGAAGCATTAAAGAGAATGCCTAAGTGCACTTAGGAAGATGATGAGCTCATCCCAAGCTATCAAATAATAAATTCCTAACTACCCAAACTATGCAGTAATGGTGAGTTAGGGTCGAACTACAGAGAGTCGGAATGCAAATGTTATTTCAAATGTTACAAGAAAAAATCAAAGAAAATGCCCTGAATAGATGAAAGAAAAATGAGCTAAGATGCAATGAATACAAATAAAGAGACAAACACAAAGCAAATTTAGACAAGACTAATAACAATAGCAAAG